>SNQJ01S0044498.1:67992-126633 GCA_010110895.2 Picea sitchensis | reverse complement strand
AAACAAATCTACATTTATTGCAACATATCTATATGCACTAATACTTCATCACTAGCATGCTCATGAATGCATATGCATTCCATTTTTTTGTACTATGTATGGTTTTCCAAGCCATAACATAATTGGTCCTACAGTAATTGCAACAAACTCTTTCTTCCTGTACCAGTTTTCTTTGTTGTTCCTAGAAAACCTCAATTCTTCCTAGATTCATATATCCTTTTGTTTTCTTATTGATCATTTTTCCATCTAAACCACTCTTGATCAGTTTTATGATTTCATCCATATATTATGTTGATATTAACTTCAGCCTTAATTATTTACTGGATCCATCTAACCAAACACATGCATGAGCAAATTATATTTCCATTCATGCTCTCATATTGACTTTATACCTTCAACTTCTATTTACTCTTCTAGACCAAATTGGTTCATCCTTTTCTTAATTGAACATATCATCCCTTGTAGTTTCTTGCACCATTCTCTTCTCTTTTCTTAGCCAAACATCCTCAAACATGACCTGCATAGTCAATACTCCATCATGTTTCAATGCTACCGAAATGTTTCTTTTTTCCAATTGAGATGGTTTCTCCTCATATTTTATTTCTTTTGCATTCGATACCAAGAATAGAATCATTTTTCTTCTTCATGGTTCCTTATTGGTTTCTTTTCAAAAAAATAATCTCCATGTTTGAATCCTTTTGGATTGGCATCCCAATGTACCATGTCAATGCACTCATATCTTTGGAATGCACTCAACATTCCTCTTCATTGTTTTCACAATTCCTCGAATGTTGCAGAAGATTTTGTATAACTTGGTATCCATCTAATGGTACATTTCCACCATCTTAAATTAGTCTTGAATTTCATCCAGTCTCTAATTCACTTATCTTTGAGTAATTCCTCCGCTAGGAGTTTGATTGCACCATTATATATCCAATATGAAAACCATATATTGATTTATGCATCTTTCGATACTCTTTACTTATATGCACCTTCATTTATTTATCCTTGAAGTGATGATCTTCATACCATGCTTCCACTTTGCTACTCTGATAACCATGATGGAAGTAATACCCCCAAACTATGTGATTCTTCCTTGTAGATGTTATACTTATCTCCAAGTTTATACTTTGCCTTCCTTTGTTAAAAGATTGACATCTTGACATATCAATCCTTCCTTTTTTTAAATGTTATGCCTCTAATGTACTACCTTATATATATAGATTGGCTTCTTTGGCAGTGCATGGACTCTCACCACTTCATTCACTACATATTCTTATGTCTAGATCCCATTGAGCACTCTGACTGACATGAGTGGATTTCATGTACTGGCTTCCCAAGACTTTATGGTTGCACCCAGATTCATACCTTAACATTCTTCAGTCTTGACATTTGATCATCTTATGAAATATTCTTGTCATATCACTCTTTTCTTTGAGTACCTGTGTTTATCTTTAACCAAATTTCAACCCTCTCACCTATTATGAAAATCATCTCTCCACACTTCCATGGTATCAACTTCATGCATACCCATTACTCCTTATTTATCATGAAACATGGATGATATCTTTCTTACTCAACATTTCAAAATAGGATGCATATTTTTCATCTTGAAGCCTTTTCCAAATGATAGTTCCTGTTGTTCCATAGTTTATACTTAAGGCTTGAAAGTCTAAAGTCTAGGCATACAAAAGAGGGTGTATGATATAAAGAAAGGAAAAACAACTCTTAGGGGCAAAGGAGCTATGGTTGGTTTCTGAGTTGTCTTTCTCTAGCTTCTAATTGTTCCTAGATGCTAATATCCTGCTCAATGATTGCCCATGAATGTTCAAGTTCAACCCGAGTGGTAGCATTTTTTAAGATGGTGTTAAAAAGAGTTAAAGGGATACTGGTCTAGTCTATAAGACTGAGTTCGATATTCGTTTGTCTCGCAATAGGTACTGTCATAGAGGAAAAAGCGTTTTAAAGATTGTTTCTTTTTTAGGTTGTTGTTTCAATTTTAGATTGTGTAAGAAAAATTCCCAAATTTTGAATTAATAGTATAACAGAATCAAAGGTTGTTTCTCGTATTTGAGCTAAACTGAAAACCATGCATGAAATGAAAGAAAACATAAAGTTGTAAACAATGTGAGGCATCAACCAAGGAAGAAACTCACTTTGTGACAGAATAAGGAAAAGACAAGAAGAACTTTAATGAAGCATAAGGTATAGAAATCTAAGTAATTCACGGGTCTTGTACCTGCTGGTAGCCGGTACAGAGGAAACACTGTAAACAAATTAGATGACTAGAATAAACAATCACCACAATAGATGTTGTACTAAATTGTAGCTAAGAATTCATCAAATATATATGAGGAATGATATTAAATATGAAATAATCAGAGGAACACATAACTCAAACTTGATGGGATCTGGAGTCCTCGACTTGCATTTGTATTAATTCTGGCAAATGAAAAATTTCTCTAATACAATCACCCAAGGAAAAATCCCTTGATATCTCTTTCAAAATTGTATTTATACAAAGAGAACCATCAAACCTATATGGTTGGTATTCGTGTAATCTCCTAGGTGCTAACGGTTACAAAATACAAAATTCGAACCGTTTGCTCGGTTACTTTTTGCTTTTCTACCAGTTGGAAAAAAATGAGCACATATGCGTTATTTCATCATTTATTTGAATCTCTCAGTCCCAAACACTCGATGCGCCTGTCTAGAAACTGCACCAAAATTCTGGAAGGATCTGATGTGTCCTTTGATTCAAACACATATAACTTCCTCTAAATTTTGGGCAGCCTATCTTCGATCTTTCCCTTGTGAAACTTTGTCGACTACAACTGTAGATTTGGCTTTATTGGCCACTCATCTATTTGGGTGGTGTCAAGCTGCTTCAATTGTGAAATATTGATATGTGCTTCATTCCATCTCTCCTTGATATGCATTTGATGCCTTACAACATTTATCTATCCTAATAGCTCAGGACAATCACCTTTTCCAATGCCCAGTGTTTTTGTATCTAGTTGATCAAACACTTCTTCACATACTTTCCTAACTTCTCTTGCCATTTTCCTTCTTTCGAAAATATTGGTTTCCCATGTATTTAACATGATGTCTCCCTTGATCTGTTCTTCTACAGTCATCTTCACAATTATTGGTACTTCCTCTCTAGTCGAAAACACTATTGCCTTTTGAAAAGAAGCATGAGTTGTTGTAGCCTCTTTTTCTTTCAAAACCATGCTATCCAGTGAGTGGCTTACTTCCAAGAAGTAGTTTTGAATGATTTCTATTTTAGAAAGCATGTTTTGTTGTTCCACTTGTAGTTTCTCATGCACCTCTAGTGTTTGGGCTTGAAATGATTTTATATTCACAACTTGTCCTTCAATAGACTTCAACTAAGCCTGTAGCTATCTCACTAATTCCTCCTACCGAATAACCTATACTTGACTCATTTTCATCTGCTTGTTTACTTCATCTAAACTAGATTTCAACAATTGCATTTCCTGTTTGTCAACAGTCCTGGCATTTTCAACTCTTTGATTTACCTCCTCTCGAATATTATTTTTTGTGTGCCTTATTTGGTCCTGCAACTGAGATATCATTTGATTTTTCTTCTTCGGCCTTGTTTTCAGAGAGTCAACTAAGAATAAATTTGTAGTTTCCAAAGCTCCCATAGAGCCTGCTACTTCTATGGTGAAGTCTTCCTATTCTAGGTTTTTCCCATATATGAGCACTCTGTGTTTCTTCACCATTGTGCCTTCTCTTGGGTGCATTTCCTATTTAATACTGCCTTCCTCTTATTACTGAAAAAGTAGTCAGAGGGGGGTATCTCTTCTCTAGAGATAGAAGTAAGGTCACTTGCATATATGACTTGTAGATGGGGGATCCCAAAAGTTGACTGTATAGAATTTAAAGATGCAATAGGGCTGCCCAATTCTGAAGATCGAGTTTCTCCTGCTTTTGGGGGGATATCAACAGGAATAGTTGATGATGAAGGTGGAATCGTTCAACTCAACTTTGAGGGAGTCTTAGATTTAGAACTCGTTTCAGACCTTGGATTCTTTGATTGTGAAACTTCTTCTTTTTGTGAGGAAACTTCAGTCTTCTTTGGATTTTCTTCTGCAGTATCTTTATCATGAGCCTYTGATCCGAAACCTGGGGGAATAGTTCCTTGATCTGGAGGAGGGGTCGTTGATTCTCCCTGTAGTATCTTCGACAAACCACTTTACCTGTGCTTTTGGAAAGTCAGAAATATGGTCTGTAGGTCAGGTGATAATGCCTAAACTCTGTCTAATACTTCCTCATAGGTTCTGGATCCCTTGAACATGTCATCGTAAGGAGAAGCTTCATGTTCATAAATCTTCATATTGCAATAAATAAGATGATTTCCTACGATTTGATAAGGGTCATGTTTTTTGAGTTCAATATCTACCAATTTGATGTCTTCCAGTGTTGCAACTTCAACCGTGGAATGACCAAAGTTAAGAAATGAACACTTCCCAATATGTACAGGAAAAAGTGGCCAGATCTTCTTCTGGGATGCTTTCAATTCTATGATGATGCCACCTATTATTATTTGATAGGCCATCTCCCTACACACTAGTCTGTCGGGAAGGAATTTTGGAAGTGTGTGAGGAGGACTTGAGCACCCAAAAACCTTGACATAGGAGAAACCCTCTTAAATAAACCAATCTGTAATTTCCTTGATTTTTCCCACGATTGACTCTGAAATACGAGAGGGTGCATAACCGTACAAAATTTGGTGCAAAGGTATCACCATGTAGTGATAGATTTCATAAAATAACTCTTTAACATTCTCCTCCCATAGTTTAGAATGATAAACATGAATGGGCTCCATACAAGTTGGGTTCCATCTCCAATTCATCAAGGGGAAAGGAGTCATGTAACAGATAGAATCCATAATATATGCAGACGTGTAAAAAGATGCAGGTTGACCCTTTGATTTCACCATTTGGTACTCTGCAATCTCCTTAGTTAGATTATCTGATAAAATTTTACCCCAGTTGAAATTGTGACCCTTGGCTACTTCGTGTATAAGTGGCACCCATTCTGTAGGGAAATGGGTAGGGTTTTTCTTCCTGAAAAGTCTACATAGAATCAAAGCTATATAAACCATCTATTTGATTAACAGAACTGTGGCATAACTGCCATGGGTATCAACTCTAAATCTCGTTGGAATTCCCCTCCATTCTTTGATTATACCTGGATATGTTTGATAAAATTTTGTACACTCCTTTATTTGAAATTTCGCTACGAATTCGACATTATAAATGTATTTATAAGTGGGGGGGAATTTATACATTACTTGGATGTTCTTGGGTTTGAATGAGCCGACAATGACCTGCTGACTATTTAGAATGCTCCTTGTCTCAATGTCAAGTTTCTCTAAATCCCACCTTATCATGTCATTGTATGGAATGACTCTCAGTCATGTGGCTATTTTGTGAAGCTCAGACTCGGCTATGTCTCTGAGTTTATTTTTAGTCCTTTCATTCTTGAAATCATCAGGGAAATTCCTAATCTCATAATCTAAAGTTTCAAAAATCTTCCTCCAAGATTTGACTGAATCCACAGCATGTGGCGTAGTCTCAGATATAACATCTCCATCCAGATTTAAGCTTTCACCTGCCTCCTCACACTTCTTAGGTGATTTTCTGGGTGCCATGTCATTTGTGCTAAAATGAAAACCTGTTATAGAGAATAAATGCGTGATTTCTTCTGAGTGTAACTCGCTCCTAGTCTTGAAAGTAAGAATGAAATTCAAAATAACAAACCTTTATTAACCTTTAACCTGTCTTAAATTTAGCGTACCAATACAGACGATAAAAATTAAATTCTTTAATGGGGATGATACGCATGGAGATAGGCACTTTATGTCAAAAAATATCTTCATTAATCCATTATAGATACTACCACATATCAACGATTCAAAACTAGGATTTCGAAAGGCATGTCATCGAAAACTCCAAATAGCAAAACGCGAAAAGTTACTTAAGAGCCTTAATGCTTGTTTTAAAATTAAGTTAATTATGTTTAAGCTCTTAATTTTTTCAACACTTTGTGTTTCAGAGTTTTGAGTATCGTGTCTCCAAGAGGCATGACACAAGTAAATCCTGAATCGCGAAACCGCGATGGGATTTATTTAGGCGTCAATCACTTGTTTTAGCCCTTTAATTAATCGTGATCAGGGTTTAGTCTTTACTTTTTGTGGACTGGAGTGTCGAGACTCCGACGGCTCTTTAACGCAAGAAATATTGAATCGCAATGGGATTTATTATCATTAAACCTTCTTACTTATTAATAAACATAACATTAGCTTTTAAGAACTTTGTGATTTTGGGAATCGGGGTTTAAGGAGACTCAAGGTCGACTCTTTGATTTCCCGAATTGCGACACATTAATGATCTGTTAAGTATGTTTTAAAATTTAATTAATCATGATTAAAGGTATTTTGTGAAAAGCGCGTCGGGACATTTGAAATGCTTCTTAAGTTGAGATGGTCGAAAAAGAACATGTGGAAGACTTAGAAGGCCATTAACATTTTTAATTATTACTTTAAAACCTATTCCATTCCTTTTAAAAAATCACTTTTTTGAGACTTTGATACTGGAACTTTGGGGTTGTCATTAAAAAATATACTTTGTGAATAGCTGAACCCCGAAACCCAAAAATACCGAAAGACCTTTTGACCCCATTTTTAGAACTAAGGGTGGCTCCGTAACCAAAGAAAAAGGAGATTTGGATTTAGAGAAGAAAAATAAACTTTGTTTCAACATAGGCTCCATCTAGATATATCATCTCCTCGCGGGATGAAAAGAATAGTAGACCATGTTCCTTTATTGGAAAAATGGAGTCATTAGCTTATTTCTGCAAAAACTTGTTCAAAAAGAGGGTGCAGGGGAAAAAGGGGGCTTCATATTTATCTATGAAAGTCACTATTTAATCTCACTCTTAGGCCATTTAACTTCCTCTTTCCTGATACTGATTTATGGTCTACTTAAGATAACCCAAACAACCTTATGAATTTTAATAGGTTCTGTTGATCTTGCTTGCCTCAAGGTGAATTAATTTTAATGTTTTTAATCAGGGAGTCTTGCATGAACTTGGGATGTAGATCAAACTTCAAAGAAAACTAATTTATGAGAGTACAGTATAATTCATGTATAATAGCCTTACAAATATCTTAAACATTGCTTCACTACCAGCGAGCCTGTTCAGTTCCCCGGTGAAGTTATCTAATTCCCTTTATTGAATTTCCTTTCACCACTTCAAAATGTAATTTTGCATTTAAATGCTGAGATGAGGGCAATCATTTTATGAATTTTCTTTCATCATATCTTTTTGGACTAGATGGGGGCAATCAATGTTTTTTAATTTCCTTTCACCATCTGTCTTATACTTTCTTTGACATGAAGTGGGGGAAATCAATTAGTACAAAGTATACCAGGGGTGAGATATGTGTATAATTTTTCAATAGAGGTTTGCCAACTCACTTTGATTACTCTAGATCAGTTTCTTTTCGGCCTTCAAAACATCTTAGTCTGCAGGAAAACTTATGGGGGAATTTTATTTCCAGGGACCTTCTTTTGAGAAAGACTAAACTTTTTTAGAACCTGTTAAAAGCACTGAGTCAGGATTAGCCTACACAGATCTTTGCTCAATAAGAGTTTGAAGAGTCACGAGGACTTTCCTTTCTTCTAAAGAATCATTTGTTAGCTTTCAGAGNTTTGCCAACTCACTTTGATTACTCTAGATCAGTTTCTTTTCGGCCTTCAAAACATCTTAGTCTGCAGGAAAACTTATGGGGGAATTTTATTTCCAGGGACCTTCTTTTGAGAAAGACTAAACTTTTTTAGAACCTGTTAAAAGAACTGAGTCAGGATTAGCCTACACAGATCTTTGCTCAATAAGAGTTTGAAGAGTCACGAGGACTTTCCTTTCTTCTAAAGAATCATTTGTTAGCTTTCAGAGATAAAGTGTAACCTCTCCTTCCTCTGTGGAAATCATGGGAAGGAGTCTGGGGTCAGGGGGAAGGTACCACAGATTGGGACAAGATGATAGAGAAGGCTTTAGATTTCATAAACATAGTTGTGGAAATGCAATCTTGACTTTTGGAACCCTTTTTAAGGTCACTTTACTTCTCCTATTTTATTTTTATCTTATCCAGGGGAATCCTTTATGATCCATAGAAAAATTTCTCTCTTTTGATGATACCTCGAGAAAATATGTTCATACTCATGAGACCGTTATTTAACCTAGGTGATATTCATTTGAAACCTAAATATTTCGAAATTCATACCTTAGCCTTCCCACTTCGTTCTCATCTTAGTAAATTATTTTTTATCACCTGTTTGGAGTGAATCAATTTCCTAATACAGGACCATCCATTTTCTTCTTTTTGATGTTTGGGATGTATACCAGAATCCTGCAATAAGACAACATGAAAAGAGTCAAGGTTTTTAAGATTGACAGAATTGAATGTGTTGAATATTTTATATCTCTATTTCTAGGAGATCACTAACCTTTTGTATTTGCGGTGAAAGTAAAACTTACCGAAAAACTATAAAAACAGAAAACACAAACTGGTATGTACAATGGAATTTTGGAAATTGTTTATTGCATACAGTTCTTCAGATAACGCCCATTGATAGGGGCATTGAGGATTTTACCATCCAAATTTTCTAACAAAAATGAGTTCTTCCCTTCAGAAGCTGAGACTTTGAATGGTCCATACCAAATATGATCAAACTTGTCATGTTTTGTTGAGTCTTCCCTTCTAGCATCCCATTTCAAAACTAAATCACTAGGGAGGAATTCTCTATCTTTAGCCTTATGATCGAACAATGCTTTCATGTTGTCTTGATATTTCTGCAGCCTTTCATCTATCTTGGCCCTGTTCTGTTGAACTTCAATCAATTGATTTATTCTTCTTGTGACATGGTTTGGTTCTTCTTTTTCATATTGCCAAAGTTTCATCACAAGTAGAGCCAGGTTTATGGGTAATACCACGTGAGTCCCGTATACCATTTGAAATGGAGAAGTGCTAATCTATTTCCTGGTGCATATTCGATTCACCCACAAGGCATATTTCAAATGCATGTGCCAGGATTTTTTATTTTCGTTCAACACCTTCTTAATTATGGTAATTAAGCTTTTATTTGATGATTCAGCTAGCCCATTTCCTTGGGGGTAGTATGTCATGGAGTGGCCCAATATAATATTGTACTTTTTGTAAAAGCAGACCATTGCCATAGATTTGAATGCTGGGGCATTATCTGTAACTATCTTTCGGGGACAACCAAATCTAGATAATACGTTTTCTTCTAGGAATTATATCACCACTGAATCTGTGGCTTTTCTAGTCAGGATAGCTTCTACCCATTTGGTCAAATAATACATAGTGGTTAGGATCCATTTGTGTTGTGCACTGGAATGTGGATTATTTTCGCCTATAAAATCCAACCCCCATTGTTGGAACGAAGATTCTATTTTAACCGGGACCAGAGGTAGTGCTGGGAGTTTCTGCTTGCTTTCAAATAATTGGCATGAATTACAGGATCTGACTTTGTCATTTACATCTGCAAATAATTTAGGCCAATAATATCCCACTCTCAGGATTTTATAAATCGTTTCTCTCCACGCATGATGTCCTCTGCACACTTTCTTGTGGAATTCGTTTATGACCCTTTTGGTCTCTGATTCTACTAGAAAAACCAATAGAAAACCCAGAGGGTCTTTCCAATAATATTGGCTCTCTGAAATACAGTACTTCACTACATGAAATTTCAACATTCTAACTTTATATGGAGTCATATCACTTGGGCATTTCAAAGTCATAAGATATGATACTATATCTTTGTACCACACCGAAGTTGTAAACTTTTCTTCTATACTGGTTGTAGCTATTTGGTCGTCGAGTTCATCCATATCCATACATCCTTCATATTCTTGTAGATTATTTATACCGAGTGCTCTGAAATTTGATTCGGTTAGTAGCTTAGACAAACCTTGTCCTTTTACAAGATTTTTCGGTTTCACATCTAAATCGAATTCTTGAATCTTAGCAAGCCATCAACCCCTCTTCCTGTCGCTATCAGGTTGAACCAATATATCCTTAACTGAACTAGTGGGTACATATACAATTATCTTGGAATGTAACACGTAGGTTATGAAAGCCTTTAGTGCCTTCACCATAGTGTATGCTTGCTTTTCCATTATGTCATATTTCAATTCTGCGTCTCTGAGGCTTTTACTAAAGAATGTTATTGGTTGCTCGAAACCTTCTTTGTTATTTTGTAGGAGTACTTCTATGATTGTGTGTTCAGATGTAAACGAGAAGATAAAAAATTCCTTGAGATAATCAAGGTTTTCCAGTACAGGTGCTTCACCTATAATTTTCTAGATTTGCGCAAATGATTCTTTAGCTTCAGCCATCCATTTAACTTCGTTGTTCTTCTTGAGCATATCTATAATCAATTTCACAATAAATATCCTTAAAAAAATCATTTTCCCTAAAAATGACTGGATTGCTTTTACATTTATAGGAATATTTATAGTGTCCATAGATTTGACCCATTTAGGATCGATTTTAATTCTGTCCTAAGATAGAATATGGCCCAAGAGTTTACCTTATTTCATTGCAAAGTGAGACTTCTTGGGATTTAAAGACAAATCGAATTTGCGACATTTGCTTGAGATGTATCAGATGATCTTAATCACCTTTAGAGAAAACAGTTAGATCATCAAGATAAATAACCACAAATTTATCTCTTTCACCAACGAAGGCAATATCCATAGCCCGCTAGAAGGTAGCACCTGCATTCATTAAACCGAAAGGCATTTTATCATACATAAATTTACCCCACGGGGTGGTGAAGGCTGTTTTTTCTTTATCGTCTTCGTTGACAACAATATGATTGTAACTGAAAAAATCGTCGATCATGGACATCCTATTTGCTCCGACTAATTTTTCTAAAACATGGTCCATTTTGGGTAGTAGATAATTGTCTTTAAGAGATGATTTATTTAAATTTCTAAAATCTACACACAGTCTGATTTCACTGCTCTTCTTTCTGACTGAGACCAGGTTGGCTACCCACTAAGAGTACTTGAGTGGTATAATTATTTTGGCATCCAGGAGTTTTTTCACTTCTTTTTCGACCATGGGCAATAAGATGGGATTGATTTACTTGAGCTTTTGTCTAAAAGGTTTAACACCTCGCTTTAAAGGAATCTTGTGTTCGATCACAGTGGTGTCATAAGTTCTCAGCTTGTCATAAGACTAGGTAAACACATCTTTGTACTACTCAAGTAAATCTGTATATTTACCTTTCATCTCAGGAGGAAGGTATTTTGATATTTTTACTATTCTAGGTTTTTCTTTAGTGCCTATATCGCAATCTTCAACTTCCTCAGGTTGAGGCTGCAAAGTAGATTTCAATGGCAAATCATTATGGTCAAATAATATTTCTAGGGGGATTATACCTTTAGGGATTTGATTATTTTTTAGTACTAACATGCGATGATTTGCGATCTTATCTTGGAACTCTTGAGGATACTCCCCTTATTGCATAATCCAAGTATGATCGTTCTTGTTTTCTTGGTTGATGTGCATTTCAGCAAAGTTTTCCACCATTTCAAGGAATTTTCTAATCTGTTCATCATCTTCAAACACCTTCCAGTGTTTTATGTTGTTCGGTATGGAGGATCTGCGCCTCACCTCTATGCGATACTTAAGTTTTAAAGTTGTAGGAGCTGAAAAAGTTGAGGCTACTTTGGCTAACGAATCAGCTTGCAGATTTTCTGTATGGGGGATGTAATGGACATTAGCTAGCGAGAAAAAAAAATCCATTAAATCCCAGGCGCAGATTCTATAAGATCTCAATCTAGGGTGTTTGGCCTAATACTTTCAATTCATTTGTTTCACAATTAATTATGCATCTACGTAGACTTCCAAGTTTTTTTTGTTTAATTTTCTGGTGGCCTCTAATCTCAATACTAGGGCTTCATACTCGCATACATTATTTGTGTAGTCTATGTCCCACTGCATTTTGTAAGAGAAAGGAATGACAAAATCATCTCCAGGTACTACAAAGAGTACATTATTTGTGTAGTCTATGTCCCACTGCATTTTGTAAGAGAAAGGAATGACAAAATCATCTCCAGGTACTACAAAGAGTACACATGCGCTTGCTCCTTCACATGATGAAGCGCTATCGAAATACATTTTCCAGATTCCAGTGCTATATATACTTTCTTTATCTTTTCTGTTTATTTCCTTCTGTGAAATCTTTGGCGCATTCATCTAAATCGTCATCGATCGATAAAATATAATTTCCAAGGTCCTGATTAGTGACATAAACAGGGTAATTGCTAGGATTATGAGGATCACTTACTGTATATGCCAACCATGTTTCCCAGTATAATCGGGTGAACTTCCCTCTGAAGATGGGAATTGTGGCATACATCATGTCCAACTGAAGGGATCCTCCAAGATTAGCGCCTGAAGACCTGGATAATAGCATACCATACTTCATAGGTATATCATCAATAACCACATCCATCAAAACACTTTTTACCGGAATCTGTGCAATATTTACCACTAAATTCTTAATCATGCCCATACATTTGACCTTTCTTGAATCAAATCAATACAGGTCTCTGTATGGCCTAGTAATTTTGAGTCCAAGTCTATCCATAATATCCTTGGGCATCACGTTATGCGAGGCTATAGAATCCAACATGCAGTTATGTAGCAGACAATCATTAACATTTAGTGTAATGTAGAAAGGAGCAACAGTATCTCTGGCCCCTTCAAAATGTGGACCAAAAATTATATTAGGCTTATCATCTTCCAAATTTATAACATCATCTTGATTCCCCATATCTGAAAAATTTATCATGTTGGTGATTTTTTTTTGGTAAATAGGATTATTTTCCAGTTCAACTAGAGGTATTGGTATTTTGATTTTGTTAATCTCATTATCCAGGCTGAAACCTCCTATGATTTTTTCAGTTTATCTAACTGGTACTTTGGTCTCCTTCTTTTCATCTTTACTTGTTTGTATTTCTTTGTTATCAGTTGTTTTTGCTCCTGTCGTCAAAGTTTCATCTGTCTTAGTTTTGGCACCTTGTGGGTCAACTCCGTTTATCCTAGTGTTCTAATTTTCAGTTCCCTTTGGGGCTGGTTCATATACTTCGCCTCTCGGCAGGATTTTCTTTGGTTGGGTAGTTGTCATGTTTTTAGTTTTAGACATTAGATTATACTTGTTTTGGAGATCAGCCATTATAGTGTCGGTGATTCCTTGGCAATAAGGTTCCTCTATATTATTTGTGTTTCTATCCTCATTAGACCGATGTTCTGTTTTTAAAGAAGTCTCGTAATCTTGTCTAGTTAAATGAGGTTGATAACAATCTTCACCGTGATTATTAATATCTTCTTCTAAATCCTCAAATTCTTGCATGTCATTACCTCCTATAAAATTTTCACTTTTTAAAGGAGTTTGAACCTTTTGATCTTCATTTTTAATTTGTCTTTGTTGTATTTGAGGATTAGGGTTCCTCCCGAATTCTCTCCTAATGAACTGATCTACTTTAGATTGATCTAGTTCCATCTTTGAGATTTTATTTGAGAGTTCTTTAATTATCCTTGCCATATCATCCATTTTATCATCTAAGGATATCCCAGATCCTGAGGGTCTTGCTTGTTCCTTAAAATGTTTGGTCTCTCTGTTTCCCATTTCCACTTTTGCCTTTAATTTACCAGAAGCCATCATGTTTGACTCAATCTCTATGACATCGTCTTGCATTCTGGTAAGTTCGATTGTTCTCCTTTCTCTTAATAACAATGCGAACTCAGGTTCGAAATCCCCAACGAATGTTACCTTTGTTGCAGGATGGGAAGGTTTAACTTCAAGTGGTATCTTTTTATATAACTTATTAAATCTTTGGATGAATTCCATAACAGTTTCTAAATTTTTCTTCCTTAAAGCCCCAAAATCAGTTAAATAATATAAGTGATCTTTCCTTTCACCCCATTGTCTGAGAAAAGAGTTTTCTAATGCATCATAGGACAATATCAAACCTGTGGGAAAACTTTGAAACAAGGTTCTCACCTGTCCTTCGAAATATTGAACAAACAACCATGAATAAATGTCTTCATGCTTGAGACCGAGAATATCTACGAATTGATCAAAGAAATTTATATGTTCGCCTGCAGTTAAGTCTCCCTCCCCTGTAAAATTAGGTGGGTTTTTCATGTAGTTTTTAGGTAAATCATGAAGGGGTACTGGGAGGACCAGAGGATCGTATCTGGTGGCTAATTTAGCAAAAATCCTAGAGGGTGGGGGTGGGCCTTGACCACCCCCTCCTTCTCCTCCGACAACTGCCATAGATATTCTAGGAGAGGAAACTGGTACATTATAAAGAGGGTTTTCAAATATGTACAAAGATCCTTTAGCTTCTTCAGGATGAAGCAACAAAGATTATGAGAATCATTTATCAGAAGACGAAAAAACTGAAAAAGAGGGAAATGAGATATGGGGACTCAGTTCTTCTGACTTGCAAGAAATGTGGACAGGAAAACCTGTAGGGGTTGAATCTGAGTGTATGGTATACTATTCTAGAATTTGTGAGGTTGGGAAATTTAGGTCAAGAGTTGATGGGATATCAATCGATGTGAGTTTTACTGAAGGATTTTCACCTTTTCTTATGCAAGAGGTAGTTGGATGAGTTTTAGATTTAATTTCATGGAAAACGAAATTCTGGTTTATGGTCTCGGCTTCACATGTATTAGCTGGCGTTTCTTCAGAAAGGTTTTGAGTGGAAAATTCTTGTGAAGTTAGCATTTCAAGTGGAATCTTAGTCTTAGACTGCATGTACTTAGGTTGGTAGGTTGTAGTAGTTTTCTTAAGGAAACCTCTTGTTTTTAGAATTTTTTCGAGATCAGAAACAAGCTTGGTCTGCTTATCATCTGGGTTTTGTTTGGTGTTCCTTTGACTGGATGCCATCTTACTTAAACATGGAATCGCCAAGTGAATAATAACTTATCCTTTAAAAAAAATTCACTCTTTGTTCACTATCAAAGAGAGAAACTCACAGATGTCATTCTCCCAGGGAAAATAGTTTTGTTTCTCCATTCCCCGACAATGGCACTAAAAATATGTTGTTCTAGAGTTTATACTTATGGCTTGAAAGTATAAAGTCTAGGCATCCAAAAGAGCATGTATGATATAAAGAAAGGAAAAACAACTCTTAGGGGAAAAGGAGCTATGGATGGTTTCTGAGTTGTCTTTGTCTAGCTTCCAATTGTTCCTGGATGCTAATATCCTGCTCAATCACTGCCCATGAACGTTCAAGTTCAACTCGAGTGATAGCAGTTTTTAAGATGGTGTTAAAAAGAGTTAAAGTGATACTGGTCTAGTCTGTGAGACTGAGTTCAATATTAGGTTGTCTCGCAACATGTACTGTCATAGAGGAAAAAATGTTTTAAAGATTGTTTCTTTTTTAGGTTGTTGTTTCGATTTTAGATTGTGTAAGAAAAATTCCCAAATTTTGAATTAATAGTATAACATAATCAAAGGTCGTTTCCCGTATTTGAGATAAACTGAAAAATATGCATGAAATGAAAGAAAACATAAATCTGTAAACAATGTGAGGCATCAACCAAGGAAGAATCTCACTTTTTAATAGAAGAAGAAAAAGACAAGAAGAACTTTAATGAAGCATAAGGTATAGAAATCTAAGTAATTCACAGGTTTTGTACCTGCTGATAGCCGGTACAGAGGAAAAATTGTAAACAAATTAGATGACTAGAATAATCAATCACCATAGTAAATGTTGTACTAAATTGTAGCTAAGAATTCATCAAAGATATATGAGGAATGATATTAAATATGAAATAATCAGAGGAACACATAACTCAAACTTGACAGGATCTAGAGTCCTCGACTTGCATTTGTATTAATTCTGGCAAATAAAAAAATTCCCTGATACAATTGGCCAAGGAAAAAGCCCTTGATGTCTCTTTCAAAATTGTATTTACAAAGAGAATCATCAACCCTAGACGGTTGGTGTTCCCCTAATCTCCTAGGTGCTAACAGTTACAGAATACAAAATTCAAACCGTTTTCTCGGTTACTTTTTTATTTTCTACCAGTTGGACAAAAATGAGCACATATGTATTACTTCATCATTTATTTGAAACACTTCCTTCACTCGGTCCCAATCAATCGACGCACCTGTCTAGAAACTGCACCAAAATTATGGAAGGCTCTGACGTGTCCTTTGATTCAAACGCATATAACTTCCTCTGAATTTTGGGCAGCCTATCTTCGATCATTCCCTTGTCAAACTTTGTCAACTGCAACTGTAGATTTGGCTTTATTAGCCACTCATCTATTTGGGTGGTGTCAAGATGCTTCAATTTTGAAATCTCGAGTTGTGCTTCATTCCAACTCTCCTTGATATACATTTGATGCCTTACAACATTTATCTGTTCTAATACCCCAAGACAATCACCTTTGTCAATGCCCAGTGTTTTTGTATCTAGGTGATCAAACACTTCTTCGCATTCTTTCGTAACTTCTCTTGCCATTTTCCTGCATTCGACAATATTGGTTTCCCATGTCTTTAACATGATGTCTCCCCTAATCTATTCTTCTATAGTCAGCTTTGGAATTGTTGGTACTTCCTCTCTAATCGAAAACCAGACTGCCTTTTGAAAAGAAGTGTGAGCTACTGTAACCTCTTTTTCTTTCAAAACCATGCTATCCAGTGAGTGGCTTACTTCCAGGAATTAGTTTTGAACAATTTCTATTTTAGAAAGCACATTTTGTTGTTCCACTTGTAGTTTCTCATGCAGCTCTAGTGCTTGGGCTTGAAATGCTTTTATATTCACAACTTGTCCTTCAATAGACTTCAAATCAGCCTGTATTTGTCTCAATAATTCCTCCTGTCGAATAACCTATACTTGACTCATTTGCATCTTCTTGTTTGCTTTATCTAAACTATATTTCAACAATTTCATTTCATGTTTGTCAACAGTCCTAGTGTTTTCAACTCTTTGATTTACCTCCTCTCGAATATTATTTTTTGTGTGTCTTATTTGGTCCTACAACTGAGTTATCATTTGATTTTTCTTCTTTAGCCTTGTTTCAGAGAGTCAACTGAGAATAAATTTTCATTTTCCAAAGCCCCCATAGAGCCTTCTACTTCTGTGGTGAAGTATTCCTCTTCTAGGTTTTGCCCATCTACGAGCACTCTGTGTTTCTTCACCATTGTGCCTTCTCTTAGGTGCATTTCTTGTTTTAATACTGCCTTCCTCTTCTTACTGAAAAATTAGTCAGAGGGGGATATCTCTTCTCTACAGATAGGAGTAAGGTCACTTGCATATATGACTTAAAGATGCAATAGGGCTGCCCAATTCTGAAGATTGAGATTCTCCTATTGTTTTGAGGATATCAACAAGAATATTTGATGATGAAGGCGGAATCGTTCGACTTGAATTTGAAGGAGTCTCAGATTTAGAACTCGTTTTAAACCCTGGATTGTTTCATTGTGAAACTTCTTCTTTTTGTGAGGACACTTCAGTATTCTTTGGATTTTCTTCTGCAGTCTCTTTATCATGAGAGTCTGATCCAAAACCTAGGGGAATACTTCCTTGAGCTAGAGGAGGGGTTGTTGATTCTCCCTATAGTATCTTCGACAAACCTCTTTTCCTATGCTTCTGGAAAGTGAGAAAGTTGGTATGTAGATTGGGTGATAATGCCTGAACTCTGTCTAATATTTCCTCATAGGTTCTAGCTCCCTTGAACATGTCGTCATAGGGAGAAGTTGCATGTTCATACATCTTCATATTGAAATAAATAAGATGACTTCCTACGATTTGATAAGGGTCATGTTTTTTGAGTTCAAGATCTACCAATTTGATGTCTTCCAGTGTTGCAGCTTCAACCTTGGAATGACCAACGTTAAGAAATGAACACTTCCCAATCTGTATAGGAAAAAGTGGCCAAAAATTCTTCTAGGATGCTTTCAATTCTTTTTCGATGCCACCTGTTATTATTTAGTAGGCCACCTCCCTACACACCAGTCTGTCGGGAAGGAATTTCAGAAGTGTGTGAGGAGGAATCGAGCACCCGAAAACCATAACATAGGAGAAACCCTCTCCAATAAACCAATCTGCAATTTCCCTGAGGTTTCCCATGACTGACTCTAAAATACTAGGGGGTGCATAACCGTACAAAATTTGGTGAAACGGTATCACCATGTAGTGACAAATTGTGTAAAACTTAGTCTTTAACATTCTCCTCCCATAGTTTAGAATGATAAACATGAATGGGCTCCGTACAAGCTGGGTTCCAGCTCCAATTCATCAAAGGGAAAGGAGTCATGTAACAGATAGCATCCATAATATATGCAGACATGTAAATATATGTAGGTCGACCCTTTGATTTCACCATTTGGTACTCTACAATCTCCTTAGTTATATTATCTGATAAAATTTTACCCCAGTTGAAACTGTAACCCTCGGCTACTTCGTGTATAAGTGTCACCCATTCTGCAGGGAAATGGGTAGGGTTTTTCTTCCCAAAAATTCTACATAGCATAAAAGCTATATAAACCATGTATTCGTTTAACAGGGTTGTGGCATAACTGCCATGGGTATCAGCTCTAAATCTCATTGGAATTCCCCACCATTCTTTGATTATACCTGGATATGTTTGATCGATTTATGTACACTCCTTTCTTTGAAATTACTCTACGAATTCAGAATTATAAATGTATTTAGAAGAAGGGGGTAGTTTATACATTACTTAGATGTGCTCGGGTTTGAACGAGCCGACGACGACCTACTGACTGTTTAGAATTATCCCCATCTCAATGTCGATTTTATCTAAAGCCCAGCTTATCATGTCAATGTATGGCATGAGTCTCAGTTGTGTGTCTATTTTGTGAGGCTCAAACTCAGCTATGTCTCTGATTTTATTTTCAGTCCTTTCATTCCCAAAATCGTTGGGCAATTCCTAATCTCATAGTCTAAAGTTTCAAAAATCTGCCTCCAGGATTTGACTGAATCCACAGCATGTCGCATAGTGTCGGATATAAAATCTCCATCCAGATTCGAGCTTTCACTTGCCTCCTCACTCTTCTTAGGTGCTTTTCTGGGTGCCATGTCATTTGTGCTAAAATGAAAACCTATTGCAGAGAAGAAATGCATGATTTCTTCTGCGTGTAACATGTTCCTATTATGAAAGTAAGAATGAAATTCAAAATAACAAACCTTTATTAACCTTTAACATGTCTTAAATTTAGCGTACCAATACAGGGGATAAAAATTAAATGCTTTAATGGGGGCGATACGCCTGGAGATACGCACTTTATGTCAAAAAATATCTTCATTAATCCATTATAGATACTGCCACATATCGAGGATTCAAAACTGGGATTTCAAAAGGTATGTCATTGAAAACTCCAAATAGCGACACACTAAAAGTTACTTAAGACCCTTAATGCTTGTTTTAAAATTAAGTTAATTACATTTAAACGCTTAATTTTTTTGGGACTTCGTGTTTCGTAGTTTCGAGTATTGTGTCCCCAAGAGGCATGACACAAGTAAATCCTAAATCGTGAAACTGCGATGGGATTTATTTAGGCGTTAATCACTTGTTTTAACCCTTTAATTAATCGTGATCAGGGGTTAGTCTTTACTTTTCATGGACTGGAGTATTGGGACTCTGACAACTCTTTAACGCAAGAAATCTCGAATCGTGAAATCGCGATGGGATTTATTATCATTAAACCTTCTTACTTCTTAATAAACATAGCATTAGCTTTTAAGAACTTCGTGACTTCGAGAATCGGGGTTTAAGGAGACTCAAGATTGACTCTTTGATTTCCTGAATTGTGACTGATTAATGATCTGTTAAGTATGTTTTAAACTTTAATTAATCATGATTAAATATATTTCGTGAAAAGAGCGTCAGGACATTTGAAATTCTGCTTAAGTTGAGATGGTCAAAACAGAACATATGGAAGGCTTAGAAGGTTGTTAACATTTTTAATTATTACTTTAAAGCTTGTTCCATTCCTTATAAAAAATCACTTTTCGAGACTTCGGAACCGGGACTTTGGGGTTGTCATTAAAAAATATACTTTGTGAATAACCGAACCCCAAAACCCAAAAATCCTGAAAGACCTTTTGACCCCTTTTTTAGAACTAAGGGTGGCTCTGTAACCAGAGAAAAAGGAGATTTGGATTTAGATAAGA
Organism: Picea sitchensis; assembly: GCA_010110895.2. NCBI lineage: Eukaryota > Viridiplantae > Streptophyta > Pinopsida > Pinales > Pinaceae > Picea > Picea sitchensis. The sequence goes on along the minus strand of SNQJ01S0044498.1, from coordinate 106,350 downwards.
AAAATAAACTTTGTTTCAACAGTTCCATTGAAAGTCTTATATATTACTCATTGAGTATAGACATCTTCGGTTGGTAGCTTCCTCAAGCAATCATTTCACATTTTGAAGAACTGACCCTCCCTTGTTACTCATACTTGAAGATGCGACTTTGCTAAAGAAAATTTTCTATGCTTTGTCATCAACCTTAATCTATCCTTGCAATAGATTTATTATAAAAGATAACAATTTGAAAAATTTGGGTTAAAGCAGGCATACAACCATACTATACAATTCTTGTAACATGTGAACAATTTCCCCCCTTCATGGTAACCAGAAATATTCTTCTCAATTTCCATGAATTTTGTTACCCATCTCCCAATTATGGGTGATTACATGAAATCCTCTATCCAATACCATTACAATGACTTCTTTCTTGCTCAATTCTAAGTTTTTAGCAGAAAGTTATGGTCATTTGATTATTATGCAAAAAATCTTCTTGTTCACCTTTTATCCATGAGCAATGCCTATGCATATTTTCATGTTCCTTAACAATTTCACAGGATCTCAACTAGGTTTTCTCACTAGCATAATCTGGACACTCTGGCCAATTTTCACCTTCATCTTATGATCCAAAATTGATCTTTTAAAGACTTGGTTAAGTTTTAAGCATGACTTCATTTACCAATTAGGAATTGATGAAAGAAGAAGAAATTAATGAGATATTATAGAAGCCATAATAATAAATTTAGATCAGAATGTAAGAACAAAGAATCAACAAACCATAACAACAAAGTTGTTAACGCAGTTCGACAAGATTGCCTACATCTCCAGGCCTTTGTTTCAGTGGGTGAGGCTTTCTTATTTCTCTTCATTTCTTCAAACATACATCAGAAAGTGTCAAATGGATTAGAAACTAGTATATTTTTGTTATGATCAACTTCAAGAATCCAACACAACTGATTGCACTGAAAATGGTTGAGCGTAGCTCTCGAAATTGGCCCACAAATTTTCCCTCCTCAATGGCTTTCCTGCATGAAAATGGCTTTGGCTTTAAAATTCCTCAGCATTTCTCATGTTCTGAACCTCCCTCATGCTACTACAAATCCCTGTTTTATATATATTTGTATTTGGCATTAACATCCCAACTTCCTCCCAAGTTCTGGCCTCAAATCGAGCTCCAGATCTCCCAAAAATGGGCAAAAATCACCAAAAATCAGGATTTTAATCATAAAAATCTAAAAACTATAGAAAAAAAAACCCATATTGACAACAATTTGGGCGTGCAACCCCTTTTCTTCGGGCTCTTGGTCACATTCACTTTGCAATGTGGATGAGGGCTAATCCCCCCTTGTCTTTAGCCTCTAATTTCCAACCCTTGGTCGTTGGCATGGCCATATGGCCTGACCCTAAGCTCCCACATGCTCCACTTGCTAGCTAGCTCCCAGGTTCATAGGCTCTGGTCTTTGAGGCTAGCCCCGCCAACCAAGGCCTATCCCAAACAATCTTCCACGTACAACTCAAAAGGATAATATGTCAGTTGTTTTAAAAACAACCACAATAGACCAATCAGTTCACCCCCATTCATAAATTCATTGGATCATCCCGTGAGGTCAAGGGTTCGAATCCCATGGAAGATATAACAATTTTTTGGACTAGCCAACATTGGCAAAATCTGGGGTGTCATGTGGTGCCCTCTGATTGGGCCACGTGTAAACATGTGATTGGAACATACCACATAGTCAACGTACAGTCANGTGAGGTCAAGGGTTCGAATCCCATGGAAGATATAACAATTTTTTGGACTAGCCAACATTGGCCAAATCTGGGGTGTCATGTGGTGCCCTCTGATTGGGCCACGTGTAAACATGTGATTGGAACATACCACATAGTCAACGTACAGTCAGTGCATAATCAGATGTTGCATCACCACTGTCCAACCCAGTCACTTGTCCAGTGAGCTACCATGCCAGCATCCGTACAGCCTAGTCATCCTGCCACGTCAGTGTCCGGACAGCACAGTCACCCTGCCATGTCAGCTTCCATACATCCTAGTCACCCTGCCATGTCATATTTTGTACAACTCAGTTGTCATTCATACTGCCACATGTTAGCCTACCAATGGACCACGTCATGTATAGACTGCCATGTATCATTCGTACAGTGCCACGTGTCAAATTTGTATTGGTGCCAACTCAGCCCCAAAACACCAAATTTGAGTGACACATGTCACCTCCTAGTGATTCCATGTCAGAATGGTGATTTCATCATGACATCATGCTGATGTCACCTATCGTACTACTAACATCAACAATACGTCCTATTGACTTTGAACAATTTGATTTTTTTCCTTTTTGGGAAATCGGTCAGAACACGATATATTTCACATATGACGTCCATTTTCAAAAAAAAATATATGGCTGAAATCAACATGATGAGACAGATGCGATAGCGTTGGTTTTGTATTGTTCTGGGAACTTTGATTTTTAGGCCTTCCTGGATCCATTTTGGATCATGCCTCCCCACTAAGACCTTTTGGTCCTCCAAAAGGATACTAACCAGTCATCAAGTATGGGATGGGCCACCCCACTTGTTCTTTGTCTTTAAACTGTGTCATGTGCACCTGTCTCATCAATATCAATTGCAAAACAACCATGACAACTGACAACATATTGTTAGCCACTTGTACTCTTTCACATCTTACTGAAGCCACTACCATCCAGTTTGAAAAAATTAGCAGTGATAACATCAAAATTGGGATTGCAAATGAGCTAATATGTTTGTAGTACTTGCATGACATTAGTTTATCTTGAAGAAAATTATGATTGAACTTCCATTCTACAACCATCTCATGTTCATGCTTAAGATCAATTGCTTGATTTGGCACAATTACAGATGTGTTGCTTGCATAAGTTTCCTTCTTTAATTGTTCCATTGTTTGAAGAGATTGATTTGTTTTTATGTGATGAGCATGTACAACATATTTATTGCCTTCTTTAGTTAAGTGATATTGATTTTGTTCCCTGTAGAAGATTGTTTTGTGATCATACAAATAAGGACTTCCTAAGACCATTCCATATGCATTGAGTGGCACCACATCACACATTACCTCATCCACAAACTTTGATTAAATTGCAAACTTTAAAGTGCATTGCTTTGTTATGTGCAATTTATGATTGTTCCTTATCCATTTAAGTGAGTAAGTTTTATGATGCATCTTAGTGTTTAATCCCAATTGTTTAACCACTTCTTTTGAAATCAAGTTAGATTGAGATCCAATATCTATCAATGTATTGATATTGGTATGTTTCATTATCACCCTTATGTGAAACACCTTGCATCTAGAATCATATCCATCACCAATTTTACCTATCAACCCAATTGCTGTGATTTTAGTCTCACTGCTGGAATCATATCCCAAGTCTGTTGGTCGAGTTGTTGTTGCAAATATTTTCCTTTCTTTCCTCTCTTTGAACCACTTCAGTCTCTTCTCAGGATGCAATTGCAGCAATGGTCATCATCATGCCCTTATTTCTTGCAATGCTTGATCTTATCTTCCCTTCTTGTCGTTGAATTTTCTTTCTTTCCATTCCCCTTTCTTTTGTCCTCTTTCCTTGAAGATGATTCCCTTGATACATCAACTCTTTTTTTCCCTACTTCAATGTATGTTGCTTGAACATAAACCTCGTCAATATTAGTAGGTCCAAACATAAATACAGTGTTACAAATATGTGCAGGAAAACCTCCTATATACTTCATAAGGGTTTCTTGGGTATGTAATGAAATATTCAACATTAACGCCATCTTATGAAATTCATCGGTGTATTCTTTCATTGTTTGTCCCTTTCTTAGTTTAAGACCTTTCCATTCAATTAAATCCTTCTCTTTATAACCCAAAGGATAAAATTGCTTTCTAAGTGCAAAAATAAAATCTTTCCATGATGGAAATACATTACCCACTTGTTGCGTTCCATTTTGCAACTTACTCTACCATCATATGAGTGATGTGCCTACAAGACGAAGTGATGCCAACTTGATTTGAGTTTCCTCATCCTTGATTTGTTGCACACTGCAATAAACTTCCATCTGTTTTCCCAGTTATCAAGTTTCTCAACATTGACTTCACCATCATACATGGGCAATTCAAATTTTACATCAAGATTAAGTAAAGGCATATCATATTTATGTTTATGGGAATGTTTTCTTGCGGTGTATTTTGAACTTGTACTTGAAGAAGAAGAAGATGATGGAGAGTAAGCAGGTGAAGGAGGAGGTTTAGGAGGATCCTCTCCTTCTTCACTTTTTTCTTTTTTAGAATATTCCCCTTGGAAAGGCCTCTTTCGTTCCAAGTAATCCTCATATAATACCTTTACCATCTCAGACATGGTGAATAAATTTTTTTGCAACTCGATCTTGTTCTGAGACATGCCTTCTTCCGATGTCATCTCGTCACTCTTAGAAGTCATGTTTCTTGATCCAACTCAAGATCCCCTTCTATAATATTTCCTTCACCATGATTCAACTTTTCCCTGGTAATCATGCAAACTCAAAAACCAACTATCAACCTACTCTGATACCACTTGATTCGAAATTGATCGTTTAAAGACTTGGTTAAGATTTAATCATGAGTTCATTTATCAATTAGGAATTGACGAAAGAAGAATAAATTAATGAGATATTATAGCAGCCATAATAAGAAATGCATATCAAAATGTAATAAAAAATAATCAACAAACCATAACAACAAAGTTGCTAATGGAGTTCGGCAAGATTGCTTACGTCTCTGGGCCTGTCTCAGTGGGTGAGGCTTTCTTATTTCTCTTCAATGCTTCAAAAGTACATCATAAAAGTGTCAAATGGATTATAAACTAGTATGGATGTGTTCTTCTCGACCTCAAGAATCCAACACAACTGACGGCACTGAAAATGGTTGAGCGTAGCTCTTGGAATTGGCCCGCAAAGTTCCCCTCCTCAATGGCTTCCGTACATAAAAATGGATTTGGATTTCAAATTCCTCATCATTTCTCTTGTTATGAACCTCCATAATGATTCTAAGAACCCCTGGTTTATATAGATTTGGATTTGGCATCAACCTCCCAAGATCTGGCCTCAAATCGGGCTCCAAATCTCCCAAAAATGGGCAAAAATCACCAAAAATCAAGCTTCTAATCATAAAAATCCAAAAACTATAGAAAACAAACCCATATTGGAAACAATTTGGGCACGCAACCCTTTTTCTTTGGGCTCCTCATCACATGCGCTATGCCATGTGGTTGAGGGCTAAGCCCCCCTCATCTTTGGCCCCTGATTTCTGGCCCTTATTTGTTAGAATGGCCATATGGCCTGACCCTAAGCTCCCATGTGCTCCACTTGCTAGCTAGCTCCCAGGTTTGTATCCCCTGGTCAGTCGGTACTAGCCCCCTAGAATGGGGCCTCTCCTAAACAATATTCCACGTACAACTCAAAAGGATAATATGTTGTTTGTTTTAACAAGAACCACAATAGACCGGTTGGTTCGCCCCCTTTCATGAAGTCGTTGGCTCATCCCGTGAGGTTAGGTGTTCGAATCCCCTAGAAGCTATAACAATTTTTTGGACTAGCCAACATTGGAAAAATATGGGGTGCCATGTGGTGCCCTTTGATTGGGCCATGTGTCACCCTATGATTCGATCATACCACATAGTCAGCGTACAGTAAATGCACATTCAGCGATCATGCCACCGCCATACATCCCAATCACATGTCTAGTGATCTACCACATTAGCATCTGTACAGCCCAGTCATCCTGCCATGTCAACATCTGTACATCCCAGTCACCCTACCACATCATCTTCCATACAACCCATTCACCCTGCCACATCAGCTTCCGTACAACCCAGTTGTCATCCATACTGCCATGTGTCATCCTGCCATTGTACCATGTCATGTACGGACTACCACGTGTCATCCATACAATGCCATGTGTCAAATATGTACTGGTGCCAACTCAGCCCGAAAACACCAAATTTGAGTGACATGTGTCACCTCCTAGTGATGCCACATCAGCATGATGACTTGATCATGACATCATTCTCACGTCACCTGTCGTTCTATTGATGTCAGCAGTACGGCCTATTAACTTTGACCAGTTTGACTTTTTACTTGTTTGGGAAATTGGTCAGAATGCGATATCTTTCGCATACGATGTTCATTTGCAAAAAATATTATATGGCCAAAATCAACACGACAAGATGGATGCAATGGAATTGGTTTCTGTTAGGAACCTAACCTACCTAACCTACCTAACTCCTCAAGTGGGTAGAATAATATATTTCCATGTAATAAAGGTAAATATTAATGAGGCCTAGCAATAAGGAGGAATAAGTCAAATGTAAGAAGACCTAATAGAAGTTTTCTCTTCTATAAGGATCTTCCTCTAGATTGTTCTTTTGATAGATATATTTAGTATAAATAGGAATAGAGGGTATGAGAAGTTTTGTCTTGTATATTATTGTAATAGAGCTCTACTCTGCTGGAGGTTTCCCCCTCGAAGAGGCAAGTGAAAATTGCTCTCATTAATCAAAGTGCTCTTTCTGGTGTTATTCTGGTATTGTGATGTTGTTATGGTTATATCATTGTTTATCTTCCATTTCTAGATAATTATTTATGTTTTGCATACTAATTTATAAGTGGTATCAAAGAACCTTCCTCGGCAAAAAATTGTGGGTTAAATGTTTTCAGGGTAGAGACGTATTCCAACGTCTTTAAGCTACATAGATCTTTTGTTACACACATAAACCTGTAGTCAGGGATTCATACATGCAGGAAATACAAGTGGTACTTAAGTAAACATCTGTTGGACACCCTTGTAACCCTTGTTGGTACCCCTTCGAGTGGTAGTGTATTAGACAACACCTGTATACAGATTGACCTAGATCTCCTAAAGCCCTCCATAGATAAACCGATCAACTGCCTGACTGTTATAGTGCCACCAAGAAAAACACTCGGGAAGATAATATCTAGTACCTGGGTAGTCGGGTAGTATAGCTAAGGGTATGGTCTAGCCTCCTTAGTTGGTGCCCTGAGATATTGGGTTGATTACTACTGTTGGACCTCGCACGTATATCAAATATCTATAGCATAGGGAAAACCATTGTCTGTAGAACCCTTGAATACCCTAACACTTGGGAAGGAACCAGAAATAGAACCAACAATATCTATTGTCATGCTACAATGTCTTCTGCATTTTGGTTGCGAAATTACTACACATTTCTTCGTGTTAAGCATTTGGGCATTTTGTCACTACATTATTCTTCAGGATGAAGTATAACTCCGCAGGAGTTAAAAAAAGAAGAGTATAGTAGCTCTGTTGGCACACTTATTTGGGACCTATTCCATTGGATTCCCTTTTTCTCCCTGATCGTAGTCATACCCTTCATTTTTAATCCTTTTTGTTTCAGTGGACCAGACCCCTTCCTAGTTTCCCTATTTTTTCACCTATCCCATTATATTTCCCTTCAAGCACTGATCGTCGTGGTACCTATTACTTCTAAGTATTTTTTTTTGTGGTCCCACCCACCCATTGTTTTCCTTACCCACACTTCCCCTTTCCAAATGGACACCACTCGCAACCAAGACCTCAAAAATTCTATTAATTAAGCCCATATCTCCATCGAACATCTCACATCTCAAATCCATTATACCAATTCCTGCATTGACAACTTGGAAACCAACCTCACAACCCAATTGAACTCCCTCGAGTATGATGTCAATCAATTGTTGAACCACCCTACAGGTCCTTCCTCATCAGGACAAGCCGATGTTGTTGATTCCTCTCAGTCTCCACATTTTCATTCCAACTTCTTTCATTGTGAACCCTGTCTTCCCTGCGTAGAGGTCAATAAATTTGATGGCTCCGATCCTACAGGTTGGGTCACTCAAATGGGGCATTATTTTTCTCTTCATGGTATTATTGACGAGTTGGTCAAACTTCTCTATGTTGTCTTCTATCTAGATTCTGAACGTTGGCAATGGTGGCAATGGAGAAAAAAATCACGTCAGGGGTATATTTCTTGGACCCATTTTTTTGCTGAGCTCTATGCCCACTTTGATACTGATACCCAATATCTCGGTCATTTGACCAAGTTGAAATAGTCTGACACAATGGAATACTTCATCACTACTTTTGAGCATTTTTCTTTTTGAACAGAGGGCATGTTAGATGCATTCTTTCATGAATGCTTTATCAATGGTCTCAAGGATGAAGTCCGATCCCAGGTTCTCATGGCTTTCCCTCCAACTTGGTTGGAAGCTACTCAACATGCTAAAGAGGCCCAACAAGTTGTTTTTTCCCAGAACAAAAAACCCCTTTGTGTTCCTCGTCCTTGACCAATTAATCCTAAAACCCCTGTCACTCCCTTCAAGGTCCAGAAACTAACTAGGGATGAAATGGTTGAACGCCAGCTGAAGGTTATTTTCTATAATTGTGATGAAAAATAATTTTTGGGGCACAAGTGTAAGGAACAAAAAATATTTATGGGCATTTTCGAAGATGTTCCTGAAGAGGATGTGACAGTTCCCTTGGTTGAAGAAACCTCCCTTCTCGATGCCACCTAGGAGCTTTCTAACCCACATGGCGTTGACCCACTTATTTCATTGCATGACCTCACTAGCTTCTCGGCCCCACAAATGCTCAAGCTCATTGGATACATTAAGCACAGGAAGGTCATGATCCTTGTTAACTATGGTAGCACCCACAATTCTATTCATCGTTGCATTTCCCAGGAAACCAATTGCTATATTTGTGTTGTCAATAATTTTCAAATCATGATAGCCAATGGTGGGTCCATGAAATGTGTTGGGCGTTATGAAAATTTTCATCTTCAAATTGGAAATTACCAACTAAAAAATCATATGTTTTCCATTAACATGGGAGGTTGTGAAATTGTGCTAGGTGTTGAATGGTTACACACTTTGGGTCCCATTCTTATGGATTTTAAGGAATTAACCATGCAATTCCAACAGGAAGGAAAAAGATATCAATTCCAAGGTCTCACAGCTAGTTCTCCTGAGATCATTAGTTCCCATCATATCATTAGTTCCCATCGTATATAAAATCTCCTCAAGAAATACCACTCTGGTATCATTTCTCAACTCCATTCTATTTAAGCCGTTGAGACACCCTCTGTGCATCCTGACCTCCAAGCTATTATTTCCAAACATCAAGTTTTTTTTTCCACCCCTCAGGGACTTCCGACTTCTTGTGGTGTTCATGATCATTCCATTCCCCTTATTCTTGGCAATCTTCCTCCCAATTTTCTCCCTTATCGTCACCCCTTTTCCCAAAAGAATGAAATTGAGAAAATAGTACAGGAATTGCTCCAAGCGGGTGTTATCCGCCCTAGTACCAAAGAAGTTACTTGGTGCATGTATCCCAACTTGTGTGCCCTCAATAATCTCACCATCAAGGAAAATTTCCCCATTCCTTTCATTGATGATCTCTTGGATGAGTTGAGTGGTGCTCAGTACTTCACTAAAATTGATCTACGTTATGGATACCACCAGATACGTATGCAAGAAGCTAACATACCCAAGACTACCTTTCGAACTCACAAGGTTCACTAAGAGTTTTTGGTCATGCCCTTTGGCCTATGTAATGCCCCCTCCACCTTCCAAAGTGATCCAATTTCGAAGGTATTACTGATAAATCGCAAGTTAGTTTAATGTATTTTAGGCATCAAATCATAAAGAATGCGAAATACATAAAGCTTATTATCTGGTTGCGGAATATCAAATGTGAATTTTACTTGATGCTTATTAATGAATAAAGAGATCATCCATTAATATCCATGCTAGAAATGAAGAGAATAGAACAACAAAATAGAAAGAGAAATAGAGACAAGAGGTTGATAACGGAGTTCACCAATCGTTGGCTATGTCTTCAGGCCCACTTCCAAGTGGAGGACCTCTTTATTGCTCTTTAAATTATCAAAGTTCTCTTACATAGGCTCTTTGTTGTTACATAGAATGCTTCATATATTCTTTTCAATACCTCCTTGCTTATATTCATGCATGCCCCATCAAATTCCTCTCAGAAAACATGGCAAGAATGCCCCTCAAAACATGAGAAAAGGCCAAAATATACAAACTGCTCCTTCAAAACCCTTAATCAAAAAGTCTCCTCCAAGCTTCAAAATACCTAGTTTTTATACTTTTTAAGGCTCATATGAGGAATCCCAACTTCCCTCAAGATCTGGCCTCTTTTTGGGATCAAATCCCCATTCAAATGGCCTCAAAATCCTCAAAAAACCAATTTTTGGGCATAATATCAATCAAAACTCAATTCTGTAAAGTTAAAAACCCACTTTTATATAAAAATACACAGATTAGCCCCCTTGTCTATGCACGTGCCCCCCATAACTGGTCATATGAAGTGCATATGGCCAAGCGCTAGCCCAGAGGGCTAAGCACTGGCCCATTCTCTATGCTAGCTCCTGGTTTTGGGCGCTCTGCATAGAGCCTTGGCCTAAAATAAACTGTGCCCTAAAGGATAGGTCCCCTCATGCAAATATGGGGATAAACCCCTAGTTATGTGGCATACCCGAATCCAAGGGCGGAGAGATAGGGCGACGGTGGTTATGGCTTATGTCGTGCCCCAATTGTATGAGTGAAAAAAGTCAAAGTGTGATAACTCTCACATACGACGTCCGTTTGAGAAAGTAAATATACTGCTAGAATCAGTGCAACGAGTCGGTCGTAATGGAATTGGTTTCATTCCATTCTAATAACTTTTATTTTTGAGCATTTTTTAAGCCTGGGAAGCCTCCTGGATCATTCCTCCCCACTTTGGAAGCTTTTGGACCACCAAAAGTCTACTTTTACTCAAGTAATAAGTGAGGGTACTGCCTCCCCACTTTTCCTATATCATCCATGCTCTCTGCTGGGATAATGATCACCTGACTAATCACAATAAACATGAAAACTAAGATATCATTGTTTATCAAAGTAATCATTTCATTTATCGAACAATCATCTACATTCTTTGTCACAATTTGCCGCCATACACCACTGAACAACAACAAACTAATCAACAATACTGAGTATGCAAATGAAAATGACAAAACATGTTTCCCCTTTTGAACAGGAACAGTGATCAAATTACGCAGCTGAACCTCATGATGTACCTCTAGTGACACTTCATGATTGTTAGAAACATACTGAACCATCTCATGTTTAGCATCACAAACATCATGTTTTGTTACAGACATAAGTGTTAAACTTTTGCTTGCATTTACCATTCTTTTTAATTGCCCTGTAGCTGCAAAAGACTTGTCAGTTTTCATGCGATGAGCACGAACAATGTACTCTTTCCCATCTTTCTTGAAGCAATATTTATTTTCCTCCCTGTAGAATATGGCTTTTCTATCACAAAGGTAGGGGCTTCCCAAGACAATCCCACATATTTCCAGTGGCACTATATCAATCTCTACTTCATCATGATACTTAAAAGTGATTGCAAACTTAATTTTGCATTGCTTGGTTACTTGTAAATTATTATCACCACATATCCATCCCAATGGATATGGTCTAGGATGTAGCTTAGTTTCAAGTTCCAAGTTATTTACAACATCTTCACTGATTAGATTGGCTTGTGATCCACTGTTTACAAGAGTATCAACTTTAACATTATGTGTTATAACCCTTATGTGGAAAAGTTCATTCATTTTACACTCATCATTTACATCAACTGATCTAGAAGAGCTAGTACTTGCAATAGACTTTATACATTGGATTCCCAGAGCTACAACCTGTGTCTCATCACTAAAATCTGCTCCAAGATCCACTTGAACTGTCACAGTTGTGGTATTCTTTCTTCTATGGTTGGCATACTTCTTTGGATTCAAGTTAGGATGTAAGACCCAACAATGATCTTCATCATGGCCTACTTTCTTGCAATGCTTGCAAGTAGGCTTCTCCTTTCTTGATGTGGTTGTCTTCTTCTCTTTCCTTTGCCCTGCATCTTTTCTTTTCCAAGTATCTATATAAACACTATCACCAACATTCCCTTTAATGGATTCAATGTGAATGGCTTGTACACATACTTCATCAAAGTTAGAAGGATTTAGCATAAGAATAGTGTGCTTAAGATAAGAATGTAAACCACCAATATATTTTAGGAGTGTCTCTTTTGTATATAAAGGAATACCCAAATTTAAATCTTTCTTACAAAATTTGAGTATATTCTTATACACTTTGACCTTTTGATTGCCTTAAACATTGCCAATTCATCATTTCTTGTTGCATGTAAGCTAAAGGGTAAAACTGTTGTTTTAATGCAATAACAAAATCATTCCAGGAAGAGATTGTTTTACCACTTTTCTTAAGATCATCTCTAGTTCTGCTTTCCCACCATATGAGAGTTGTGCCTCCCATTTTGAGACTTTCTAGTTGGAACTTAGTTTCATCATAAAMAATCTTTTGTATCCTGCAATAGACTTCTAATTGTCTCACCCAATTATCTAGATTTTCTGCATCTAATTCACCATCATAAGTAGGTAATTGAAACTTTACATCTAACTTTAATAACAACATATCAAAAGAATGATGAGTTTTTTTCTTATCCTTGAAGGAATTTACACTTGCTTCATTATTAGATCACGAGGATGAAGGAGAAGAAGGTTCTGAAGGTCCACCACCTCCGACTCCTCCTTCTGCTCTTACCGAAGATTCACCTTCTTCATTACCTCGAAGCCTTCGTTTCCCTCTTTCATGATAAAGCTCCTCTACAATGGCTTGCATCAATTTAAAGGCCTCAAAGAAATCATCTTCATATTTGTAGGGACCCAATTTTCTTGGTGAAGACATCTCTTTCTTATGCGGTCTCCTTTGAATCTTTGTGTCAAGAGCATTAAGTTGGCCTTCTCCTCGCTTGAGTTTTTCTCTCGTCAGCATCCAATGCTTGGAATTCCTATCTAAAATTAAAAACCAAATGCTCTGATACCATAAACTTGATCCAAAAACGAAGGTATTACTGATAAATTGCAAGTTAGTTTAATGTATTTTAGGCATCGGATCGTTAAGAATGTGAAATACATAAAGCTTATTATCTGGTTGTGGAATATCAAATGTGACTTTTACTTGATGCTTATTAATGAATAAAGAGATCAGCCATTAATATCCATGCTAGAAATGAAGAGAATAGAATAGAAAAATAGAAAGAGAAATAGAGACAAGAGGTTGATAACGGAGTTCACCAATCGTTGGCTACGTCTCTGGGCCCGCTTCCAAGTGGAGGACTTCTTTATTGCTCTTTAAATGCTCAAATTTCTCTTACATAATCTCTTTGTTGTTACAAAACATGCTTCAGATCTATTGTGCAAGACCTCCTTGCTCATATTCATGCATGCCCCATCAAATTCCTCTCAAAAACATGGCAAGAATGCCCCTCAAAACATGAGAAAAGGCCAAAATTTACAAACTGCTCCTTCAAAAACTTGCATCAAAAAGTCTCCTCCAAGATTCAAAAGACCTAGTTTTTATAGTTTTTAAGGATCATATGAGGAATCCCAACTTCCCTCAAGATATGACCTCTTTTTGGGATCAAATCCCACTTCAAATGGCCTTAAAATCCTCAAAAAAACAATTTTTGGGCATAATATCAGTCAAAAATCAATTCTCTAAAGTTAAAAACCCATTTTTACATAAAAATACACAGAGTATCCCCCCTTGGCTATGTGCGCATCCCCCATAACTGGTCATATGAAGTTCATATGGCCAAGCGCTAGTCGAAAGGGCTAAGCACTGACCGATTCTCTACGCTAGCTCCTGGTTTTGGGTGCTCTGCATGGATCCAAGGCCTAAAATAAATTGTTCCCTAAGGGATAGGCCCCCTCGCACAAATATGGGGATAAACCCCTGGTTATGTGGCATACCCAAATCCAAGGGAAGAGAGGTAGGGCGCTGGTGGTTATGTCTTATGTCATGCCCCGGTTGTATGAGTGAAAATGGTCAGAGTGTGATAACTCTCGCATATGGCGTCCATTTGAGAGAGTAAATATACTGTCAGAATCAGAGCGATGAGCCGGTTGCAATGGAATTAGTTTCATTCCATTCTAAGAACTTTCATTTTTGAGCATTTTTTGAGCCTCAGGAGCCTCCTGGATCACAAAGCCTCATGAATCATGTCTTCCATCCTTTTCTCCATCCTTTTGTCTCAGTTTTATTTTATGATATTCTCATCTATAGTAAAACTTGGCAATATCATATTTCCCATGTGGATCAAATTCTCCATCTACTCTCACAGCACCAACTTTTCCTCAAACGCTCTAAATGTGTCATTGGAGCCTCAAAAGTAGAGTACTTGGGTCATATTGTCAGAAAGGCTAGTGTTCGGGTGGATCCTAAAAATATTGAAGCAATGAAGTATTGGACACGCCCTAAGACTATCAAAATCTTGTGTGGTTTTTTGTGTTTAACCGACTATTATCACAATTTTGTTTGGAATTATGGGAATATTGCAGCCCCTCTCACTGCTCTCCTTAAAAATAATTCTTTCACTTGGACTCTCGCAATGGATCAAGCTTTTCAAGATTTGAAACTTGGACTCTCGCAATGGATCAGGATTTTCAAGATTTGAAGGCAACTATGATTACTACTCTGTTCTTGGCCCTTCCTGATTTCACAAAAACCTTTGCCCTCGAATGTGATGCCTCAGGAAGAGGAATTGGATTTGTCCTTATGTAAGAAGGTAGACCTTTGGCCTTTACTAACAACGAATTATCTGAATTCCATTTGGGCCAATCAATCTATGAAAAGGAAATGTTAGTTATTCTGCATGAAGTGGATCTCTAGTACCCTTATCTCCTAGGGAAATGCTTCCAAATTAAGACAGATCATCAAAGCCTCAAGTATTTTCTAGAGCAACAACCTTCCTCCCTAGAGAAACAAAAATGGGTAACTAAGCTCTTTGGTTATGATTATTAGATCATTTACAAGAAAGGAAAAGAAAATGTGGTTGCTGACAGTCTTTCTCGAAAATATGAAGATGAAGGGTCCCTTTTTTCCCTCTCCTTCATTGTACCAGATTGGCTCCAAGCCGTGCACCAAGAATGGCTACATGATCCTAAAATATCGCATATGATCCAATAATTGAAATCCAATTCTCCAGTTTCCCCAAGTTACTCTTGGAACAATGATGAACTTAGCTACAAAGGTCATTTGTATTTAAGTAAACTGTCACAACTTAAATACACAGTGCTTTATGAGCTTCATGCTACTCCCACAATTGGGCATTGAGGGTTTACCAAAACCTATGACCGGGTCAAACGTTCTTTTTTCTAGGATGGTATGAAAAATGACGTTCACACTTTTGTAGCAGAATGTGATGTTTGTCAATGCAACAAAGGCAAAACCATCAACCCTCTTGACACACTCCAACCACTTCCGATTCCACCCTCTATTTGGAGGTACATCTCTATGGATTTTATTCTAGGATTACCTAAATCAGGAAATAAGTTTGTCATCATGGTGGTTGTGGATCGTCTTTCAAAATATGCTCATTTTTTTTCTCTTTAACGCCCATTTACAACATCAACTATGGCTCGACTTTTCATGGATCATATCTTCAAGATTCATGGCATGCCTCATTCTATTGTTTCTGATTGAGATCCAACTTTCATAAGAAATTTTTGGCAATAATTGTTCAGACTCCAAGGCACCCAATTACATATCAACACCACCTATCATCCCCAGACTGATGGTCAAATTGAAGTCATCAATAAGTGTTTGGAGACTTATTTGAGGTGTTTTTCCTCTAAAAGGAAAAATCAATGGGCTCAATGGTTACCATTAGCTGAATGGTGGTACAACACTTCTTACCATACAACTACTCACATGACTCCTTTTGAAGCAGTATATGGACAAAATCCACCTTCAGTTCTCTCCTACATGCCAGGTGTATCGAAGGTACAGGCGGTTGACCAAACACTTACAGTTCACAAGGCTATTCTCTGTGCCCTCAAAGAGAATTTGGTCATGGCTCAGAATCACATGAAGCAACAAGCCGATCAAGGTCGCTTAGAACAACAATTTTCTGAAGGAGACCAGGTATTTCTTCAGCTAGAACCTTATAAGAAAACTTCACTTAAGGCTGAACATTATCAAAAACTGGCAACCAAATTTTATGCTCCTTATACAGTTCTCAAGCTCGTTGGGAAGGTGGCTTATAAGTTAGATTTACCCAATAATTCTAAGATCCATCTTGTTTTTCATGTCTCTTGCTTAAAGAAGGTGATTGGAACTAAGTGCCACACTCAAACCAACCTTCCTGAGTTGGATGAAGAAGGATCCATCTGGTTGCAGCCACAAGCAGTTTTGGACTAGCGGGAGCATCATATTTGTTGGCATACCATCAAGGAAGTGTTATTTTAATGGAAATATACGACTCCAACAGATGCCACCTACGAACTTAATACCATTCTGCAACAATTTCCTCATCTTAATCCTTGAGGACAAGTTTGTTTCTAAGGGGGGAAGCATGTTAGGAACCTAACTTACCTAACCCCTCAAGTGGGTAGAACAATATATTTCCATGTAATAAAGGTCAATATTAATGAGGCATGGAAATAAGGAGGAATAAGTCAAATGTAAGAAGACCTAATAGAAGCTTCCGCTTCTAGAAGGATCTTCCTCTAGATTGTTCTTTTGATAGATAGATTTAGTATAAATGGGAATAGAGGGTATGAGAAGTTTTGTCTTGGATATTATTGTAATAGAGCTCTAATCTGCTAGAGGTTTCCCCCTCGAAGAGGCAAGTGAACATTTCTCTCATTAATCAAAGTGCTCTTTCTGGTGTTATTCTGGTATTATTCTGGTATTGTTGTGACATTTTTCTGGTTATATCATTGTTTATCTGTCATTTCTAGCTAATTATTTGTTATGCATACTAATTTATAAGTGGAATATTACAATTTCGTCTGATTCTGAGAACTTTGATTTTTAGGCCTTCCTAGATCCATTTTGGATCACCTGAGCTCCATGTTGTTGGATACATCTTGTTGAATTTTTAGGTCAATTAATATTTTTGGCCTTGAATGCTACAGGTGACTTCTACACTCTCCTATGCATTTTTAACATGCCAAGAATTTTAATTTAGCTCCATGATTGTGTTCTATGTCTCAAGATATTTTCATGGACTACTCTTGTGCCTCAATTTGATTCTCGTGCAGGAAGCTATGGCCTTAAGAAGTTAATTGGGTATTAAAATTTACTCTCCATTGTTCAGGTTTAAATAACTCATCTTAACTCTGTTTGGTGAATGTGATACATTTTTAGAAATCTATGGTCGAGCTCTTTCATTTGAGCTACAAAAATTATGCATTGATCACCTTGTTTTTTAGTATCTAAAAACACTGTTTAGGGCCTCAAAAATGCCCTGCAAAAAGATGACCTTCAAAAATACAAAAAAATTGTGGAAAATCACCGGTTTTCTATTGTTGTAGACCGCCAAATTAACTTTGTGTGCACCAATTCTAAATTATACACCCATATTTATCATGCAAAAGTTATACACACGCAATGCCAAAATGTAGCGCATGCACCGCGCACCCATATTCAATGTGCACAACTTTTTTGTTGTGTGCCCATATCTAGTGGACACATCTTTTGTGTTTCATGCTAATATCTAGTGCGCATGACTTTTGTGTCACACACCAATATTTTGTGCACATTGCAAGCTCTGCAGCACGCCATGCCAAGGTTCAGTGCGCTCACACCATGCACCAACTCCATGCACACCACCAATTCTACTTTCGCGCGGTGTGAATATTTAACACGCACACACTACATACTAACATTGCGCATGCACTAACAAATTTGCATTGCATTATGCCAACACTCAATGTGCATGCCTTGTGCACCAATATTATGCGTGCACCACAATATTTTCATCATGCAATGACAAATTCTAGTGTGCTCACGCGCACACCAATATTATGTGTGTGTCACCAATTCTGCACCGCGCAGTGCCAAATTTTAGTGCGCACACCCGTGTACCATTATGTTTTCGTGCATCACCATCTTTGCACTACGCAGTACCAAATTTTAGTACTCACATCCGTGCACCATTAGTTTTTTGTGCATCACCAGCTCTACACTACACAATGCCAAATTTTAGTGTGCACACTCATGCACCATTATTTTTTCGCGCATCACCAACTTTGCACCGTGCAATACCAAATTTTAGTGCGCACATCCGCGCACCAATATTTTTCTGTGCTTAGCTGATTTTTCAATAATTCTGACTTGTGAGCTTTGTATTCATCCCTGACCCATACAATTCCGGTGTTGAATGAGAAGCTCTGTAGTTAAACTTCACACAACCATTTTTTATCCTATAAACCCAATTAGATATTTTCATAAGAATTTTGGCCTTTCCCCGTCGAATTCCTCCATAACTTTATTGCATAAATTGAGGTTTTTGCCCAATTCCACCCAATTTTGTCCTGGACACCATGGCCTCTCTATAAACTCAAAAATTCAGCCATCTATAGGCCCAAAGTTTTCCATTAGAAACTAAAATTGCTTATTTTAATTTCTGGGATCGATTATTCACATTACCCATGAGATTTCTCTCAATTTTAGTGCAATAATTTAATCAAACAAGTTACAGGCATACTCCATAAATTAATTTTCTACGAATTATTGCTTAAACATTCTACTAACACGGCCCATTCAAGCTCAATGTTGAAAATTGGTCTCTAATACCACTTTGTAATGCCCCCATTACTAGTAACTCAACAAAATTGCTTTGATACCACATTGTAGCATTCCCAACCACCTGTTGGGCTATGCCACTTAAAATTTCGACTCTGATACTAATTTAAATCATAAAAATACTATGAAAATGCATAGATTCGTACAAAATAATAACAAAAATATGCATGCAACATGCGTAGGAAAAAACCATGAAAACAAATGCATAAATATTAACGCAACACCTGAATTAACACACAATTAAATCACTGAAATGTTTTTTATATGAACAGAGTTGAGAAAAATAACAATAATAATTTATAAGCACCATTATCATAGAGATTTCATAGCAGAAGACACATAATTATACACACAGTAAATAAAATAAGCACATGAAAGACACTTATCTCATGAAATAAACACCAATTGCATGCAAAACTTCCACGTTCCTCCCAACCATAGACCACACTACTCATAATATTAGTAGTGGGTCACCCTTGAGTTGGGGCTAAATTCTACCAAGGCACATGAAGTCCTAAGCTAGTCTAAGATCTAATAATCTGTAGAATTTCTTAGTCCAAGGTACCCAATTGCTGCAACTAGTCTATACTCTCTCATTCCCCACATGCATGTCCCACCCCAGGAAGTGTGCCCCTTATTTTCTAAACTTCCCTCGACTGTCCCACTTCCCTTTCGGGGCTTCAGCAAGAGGCCAGACAAAAAGTTTGATATCCCTGTAGCTATTTCCCAATGCACCAGGGAACAATTCTAAGTAGTTTCTCACCCAAAGAAACTACTCACAGGCATGAAAACCTACTTCTTCGACCAAGGGCCCGAAAACCCACCTCTTCAACCTGCAGTAAAACTAGGTACATGTAGAGATGGTAGCATGGATGAGTGGATGGTAAGAATCGTGAATGAATGATGAATCCCCCCCTCAAATACATCGAGTCTCTCTCTTATATATGCATGTGCCTTTTATGACACATGACACTCAAGGAATTCCCGTGTCCCCCACTGTAGAAACTTAGGATATATTCATATCCATACTTTATACTTTAAGGAATATTAATATCATATTCCTTTGGGCTTAAGCCCCTTTTCCCTACCTAGTGGAGTTTATCCCCCCATACTCTTTTACATGGTTGGTCTGCAGCAATGATGTGTTTTCATTAATATTTGCATGTGATTACATATTAAATGATGGCTTAGTAGCCATTTTAGCATCTCTCTCTCCATTCTAATAACCACATAGGTGCTCACTTACCCAGGCGTGCACAACACCAAAACCAAGTGCCAACATCTCACCAGCCAATGTGTTCATATATGTACAATTGGGGTTTGGCCTAGGGGTATTACACTAACAAATTTCCATAAATAGAAAAGGACCAAATCAACTAATTAACTAACTAACTAATCTATGCATACTCGTTCAATGGGAGAGATTATATGTGTAATGTCGCCAAGGCCAAGCCTTGTTGTAAATCATGTTTATGAAATGAATTGTAATTATGTTTTATAAGCTGGTGAGCCAAGTTAATATAAGATGGTGGGATTGTGTGATTATTAGGCCAGAGAGCGTAAGTGTTGAAGGCCAAGAGCCTGATTTTGTACATGTATCTATGCAGAACATTAATAAAATTATAAACACCACTACGTGCAGACCGACCACGATGAATGGGTGATGGGGACTAAGCTTCCACAGAGTGGGTAAGGGATTAGGGTTTGGAAGATGGGAAGAGGGGCTAAGTGTTCAGCCTAGGGGCTTAAGTGCTTGGGAATAATATTTTAATATTATTCCAAAAAGACCATGTGAAATATATGTTTTATCCTAAGTTCTTTTGGAATGACAAGTGACTTCTAAATGGGGAGGAATGCATGCTGATGGAACGCATGCAGTTTCATGGGTGACAAGTGTCAACCCAAGTGCATGCAGTTAAAACTGCTGAATTGAGACGTGATGGGGGTTCCTTCCCCATTCCACTATCGACTGTCTGAAGGTGAATCACGTCCGACCTTTGCAAGATACCCTCATGCAACTCTGAAACCATGGAAAAGGCCCGTGTTTGTTTCTGGGAAAGTCGATACACCCTCTGTTATAAACCATCGAGCCTGTGTCGACCCCTACGTGGGTTGCTAGTCATGCGCCCCTGAGAAAACCTTAACTGTGAGTCTATCTCGTGATTGTTGAGCCTGTTTGGGAAACCCGTGTGTATTTTCCCCGTTGGTTGTTGTGTCCACGCAATGTTGGACTGTGCGTGGCTTGTTGGCCAGTGTAAGTTCATACTGAGCCTATGTGTAGCCTCTCTCCAGGTGAGGGAGGCAGGTTGTTAGTCCTGTGAGAAACTCTCTTCAGGTGAGAAAGTTTGTTGGGAAGTGGTTTCTCCCAGAGAGAGTCCAGCACCAGCTACGGGCTCTGATACTTCCTGATACGGCATGTTGCCGAGACCCAGAGAGGGGGGTGTAGCACCGATGAATTGTTCTTGTGAAGGTGTATACTCCCGGGCGGAATAGGCATGTGGGGAATGAGAATCCGTGAGTAGTGGGCGTAAGAAGGCTTCCTGGGAAGAATCTTTCCAGTTATCCTATGTTGTTTTCCCTGTAACCTCAGCCTAGCCTAGGATTATTTGCCTTGGGTGGAGCTTATTCGCAACTCGGGGGTGACCCACTGCTGAGCTTGATGAGAAGCATGGTCTAAGGCTGGGAGGTTTGTGGAAGGATTGCACGTGGTTGGTGGAATCACCACAATATCAAAGATAAGTACCAGATTATGCTTTAATTATGTTTTGCATGCCTGTGTATTTATATTTATGATGTATTATGTTGTAATCATGAATTAATGTTAATTCCATGGATTAATTATGTTAGTAGTAATATTGTGCTAACTCTGAATTTAAATGTGTTTAACTTGAATTAAATGAATCTGATATATAAATAAGTATGGGATTGTTATTCCGCACAGTAGTGTTTTCTCGACCAGTGGGATGATGGCCAGGGAATGTTATAGTATGGTATTAGAGCCTGGTTTCAATGTTGAGCCTTGATGGGCCAGATAAGTGGCCTTTGGACTGAGGTTTTGAGAAGAAATTGTGTCTAGAGGACTAATTTCAGACCTCAAAATGTTTCTGAGTGTCAATGGACTACTTTACCATGTTACAAAGCTCAGGAGGGATAACACCTTTGAAGTGTTCAAAGGGAGATGGAGATCGAAATCGTCGCATAGAAATTAAGTTCAGGAGGGAGAACACTTAGTTGTTGGGAAGAAGTCATTGAGGAGTGAATCGGGCGGTCAAAATTCTCTGTGGAGAGCTCACGAAATCGCGAGGACCATAGGATCTAGTGTAGCTATAAGGTGGTTAGAAGTTGGACGAACTCACCACCCTAATATCAAGAATCAATGTGAACCATTGATTGTGGTCAATATGATCCGTTGATCTCGTTTCAACCCACATCGTTGGATCATTTCGCAAATTCGGGGTTCATGAGTTTGGAGGGCAGACCAAATTCTTGGTTTCGCAAAGTTCTAAGTTGTGAGGAGTAGGGAAGGAGATCTAGACCATTAGATCCAAGCCATGGGAGAACCGTTGGATCAGAACCTTCACAGGGTATCGCATATTGGGGGTTGGGGGGTTGAAAGAATTTTTTTTCGACGGTAAAGTCGTGAAGTGTCAAGCATTGAGGGCTCGTATGAACACATAGCACATCCGTTAGGTGGGGGCTGCATGGTTGACAGGTGGACCTTCTTAAGGACACCATGTGTCACTACCTTTGTGGGAGATAGTTGTGCTCTGTGGACCTGGAGGGTAAAGGAAAATAGAATTTTTGGAATTCGTGGATTGTAGTGACAAGAAGTTGGGAGTCACTGCATCGTGAACTCTTGAGTACTAAAGACCCAAAAACCAAAGTTTCGAAATCCCGAAAATTTTGAAACAAAAGAATCGTCGAGGATTTAACTGTTGGATCCTTGTGGACCGAGAACCCTGAAACAAGAAGTCCTGAAAGAGAGTATGAGATTCTCGTGGACCGAAACCCTGAAACCCGAAGTCCCGAAGTCCAAAAAAGTGCAGAGCCAAATAGAGCTCTGAAAGCTTAGTGGATTCGAAATGTTTTTCTTATTCACATTGGTTTATGAATGTTGAAGTTTTATTAAGGGTTTAAGGCCTCAAAAAATTCAGTTGACTGCACGTTGTGTGTGCTGAGTTCAACGAGTGTCAAGACAGCTAAGAATCGACGTCGAGTATAGAAATGAAGGAGGTGTAGATTGCCTCTGAATCAAAGAACGAAAGAGAAGGAAGGGATGTCAACCTGGGAATCGAAGGATCGAACTCCAATGGGCACGAAAAATAATTGGATAAGGAAGGACATATGATGAAACTCATTGAAAGATTGCAGAAAGATGCCTAGGATCATTGAGTTGATAGCCAGAAGCTCATGAGGGTCAAAAATCAACAGGGTGAATTCAACTTAAATATGTTGAAGAGCCTGGAAAGAATAGAAAGGAAATTGGAAAAGGAGAGTGACACAAGAAAAACAGGGAGTCGCAGGACCCCTGAGAGGAAAACAAGAACGAGGAGTGGTAGCAGACATCATCGTCACTCTCCAAAGCATTCCAGTAGGGAAGCACACAGTAGTTCAAGCCCATCTCCTATCATAAAGCACAAGAGATCTGGAGTGGATGAATTGAAAGGGGAAATGAACAAGGTCAAGCCTCCAACGTTCGATGGAGAACATAAGAAGGAGGAAGATGTTGAAACATGGTTGCTTGGCATGAGGAAATATTTCCAACTGCAGAATTATTCCTCTCATGCAGAAGGAAGAATTGCGATGTATCAACTAAAAGGAAAAGCATCCATGTGGTGGGATCAGTTTGTGCAGGTGCAACACATCAGGGAGAAATATATCACTTGGAAGGAGTTCAAGAGGTATTTCGAGAAGAAATACCTGACTAAAATATACTATGACATAAATATGAAGGAGTTCTTCGAACTCAAGCTGGGCAGCATGACCATTGATGAATACCAACAAAGATTTTTGGAACTACTGAAGTATGTTCCATTCATCAAAGATGAGGCTGTCAAGATTCAGAGGTATCTGACTAGACTGCCACCTACCATTGGTGACAAGATTCAGTATGATGATCCTAAGACTATGGAAGAAACAATAAGAAGGGATAAATGCTTATATGAACAGCAAAGAGAAAATCCTACCTTTCGGAAGGCTTGGGATGATCAGAAGAATTTCAGGAAAGAGAAGAGACAGAAGGGAAACAAACCTCCCTTTTTTAGAAACAGTCCTCTGGGACAGCCATCGTTTAGAGAACTGAGAATGGATGAAGTGGGGGAACAAAGGAAGAGATAGATGGCCATTCAATGTTGGGGTTGTAAAGAGAACCACAAGTACAGAGATTGTCCCCATAAAAATGGAAAAGCAAGAACTGTCCATAATGCTTAGCAAGCTGAAATAGTGGAGGATATGAGCAGTAGAATGCCAAGGATCTATGCGTCCCTGGACAACAAGAAAGATGAATTTCAGTCGCACATGATTGAAGTGGAAGGTATGATTAACAACCAACCATTTACTATTTTAGTTGATTCAGGGGCTATCCATAGTTATGTAGATCCTAGGGTGGTGGAAAATTTTCATTTATCAAGAAGAAAACATGAAAAGTCTTGGTTAGTGTAATTGGCTACAAGAACCAAGAGGAAAGTCATTGAGTTGGTTAAGTCCTGTCCTGTGGACATGAAGGGATTGAGCACGAAGGTTGAATTGAATATTCTGCCTTTAGGCTCTTATGACTATTTAATTGGGATGGACTAGTTGGACCAACACCATGTCCTCTTGGACTGTCATAACAAGAAGTTTACATGCCTGGATGAAGAGGGGAATCAGAAAACAATCCAAGGAATTACCAGAGCTGTGGCTGTAAGAGAAATCTCAGCAATGCAACTGAAGAAGTGCTATAGAAAAGGCTATCAATTGTTTGTATCCCATGTGTAGGAAGCATCCAGAGATGAAGTCTCAAAGATTGGAGACCATGTGGTACTAACAGAGTTTGAAGATGTATTTTAGGAGGTACCCAGACAACCTCTGAAGAGAGATATTGATTTCTCTATAAATTTGATGCCTAGAGCAGCTCCAGTGTTGAAAGGTCCTCATAGAATGAGTACGCCAGAGTTGAAAGAGTTGCAATTTCATCTTGAAGAGCTTCTAAGGAAGGGGTACATTCACCCAAGTGTGTCACCTTGGGGTGCCCCAGTCCTATTCATGAAGAAGAAGGATGGGACGTTGAGGTTGTTCATTGATTTCAGACAGTTGAACAAAGTAACTGCCAAGAACGAGTACCCTCTACCAAGGATCGATGATATTTTCGATCAGTTGAAAGGTGCGAAAATATTTTCGAAGATAGATATTAGATAGGGATATCACCAGATAAGAATAAAGGATGAAGACATTAGTAAGAACACCTTTAGAACAAGGTATGGTCATTACAAGTTCACAGTGGTACCATTTGGGCTATCAAACGCACCTGTTGTTTTTATGTGCTTGATGAATGGTGTATTCAGGGACTATCTAGACAAGTTTGTCATAGTCTTCCTGGATAACATTTTGGTGTATTCCAAGTCAGAGGAAGAGCATGAATAAAACATGAGGATGGTGCTGCAAGTGTTGAGAGAACACCATTTGTATGACAAGTTGAGAAAATGCTCGTTTTATCAAAGGCAAATCCATTACTTGGGGCACATTATTTCAGAAGAAGGGATCATCCTGGATCCTGAGAAGGTTGAGGTCATCATAGAATGGTCAGTGCCAAGGAATGTGGTGAAAGTTAGATCCTTTATGGTTCTAGTGGATTATTACAGAAGGTTTATTGCAAGGTTCTCAAAGATAGCTCACCCTATCACTTCCTTGCAAAGGAAGGATAAAAAGTTTCAGTGGACTGAAGAGTGTGAGAAAATTTTCCAGCGATTGAAGCAGCTGTTAACCAGTGCTCCAATCTTGAGGATTGAAGATCCAAATGTAGATTTTGTGGTGTGCACATATGCGTGTAAAGAAGGGTTGGGAGGAGTTCTTAGTTAGAATGGATTTGTAATCTATTATGAGTCCAGGAAGCTGAAAGAGCACGAAAAGAATTATTCCACTCACGATTTGGAGTTGGCAGCAATCGTTCACGCTCTAAGGAAATGGAGGCATTACCTCATGGGAGGGAGGTTTGAACTTAGAACATACTATAATGGTCTGAAATATTTGTTTGATCATCCAACCTTAAACATTAGACAAAGTAGGTGGCTGGAATTTCTGTGTGAATACGACCTTGATATCAAGCATATCAAAGGGAAGGAAAACAAGGTGGCCGATGCACTCAGCAGAAAGGTGCACGACTTACATGCTTCAGCCATTAGAATTTACATGACTGATATTAAGGATAGAATTTTGGAAGATGAAAATGTAGATTTTCAGTATAGAGACTTGGTAGTAAAGCTACAGCAGAGTGAGAGACCATAGAAAGAGGAAATTTACACCTTGGAAGTTGATGGAATACTTTTGTACAAAAACAGAGTGTATATACCCAATGTCCAAGATTTGAAACTTGTGATTCTAAGAGAAATGCATAACATGACTTATGATGGACACCCTGGATATCAGAAGACTGTGGCAGTAGTCAAAAGCCATTACTTTTGGTCGGGTATGAAGAGAGAGATTGCTTAATACATCGCCAGATGTATGGAGTGCAAGAAAGTTAAAGCTGAGCATAGGCACCCAGCAAGGTTGCTGCAACCTTTGCCTGTTCCTGAATGGAAGTGGGAAGTGGTGAAAATGGATTTTATTATGGGATTGCCCAAATCAAGCATGCTGCATGATTCAATCATGGTGGTGGTGGATAAGCTTACAAAAGCTGCCCATTTTATTCCATTGAAAACTACTCACAGGGCAACAGGTGTTGCTGATATTTTCTTAAAAGAAGTGGCACGCTTGCACGGAATTCCTAAAACAGTTGTGTTTGAGAGGGACCCGAAATTCACCTCAAATTTTTGGAAAGGACTGTTCAAAGGATTCAGAATGAATATGAAATTTAGTATAGCGTATCATCCTGAGTCTGATGGATAGACAGAGAGGGTGAACAGAGTAATAGAAGACATGCTGAGAATGTATGTGATGGACAAACCATCAAGATGGGAAGAGTACCTACACTTGGTAGAATTCACCTACAATAATGGGTATCATGCATCATTGAAGATGAGCCCATTTGAAGCACTTTATGGAAGAAAGTGCAATACTCTAGTGAGCTGGGATAATCCAGCTGATAGAGCAGTAGTTGGGCCAGAGTTGCTCAAGGAGATGGAGGACCAAATGATAAAAATTAAGAAGAATTTGAAAGCTGCCCAGGATAGGCAGAAAAGTTACGCTGATAAGAACAAAACCCACAGAGAATTCAAAGTGGGTGATCATGTTTTCCTGAAAGTGAAAACTAACAGGAGTTCCCTAAAGTTGGGAAGTTGTGCCAAGTTGGCAGCCAGATTTTTTGGGCCATTTGAGATCCTGGAAAGGACTGGTTTCGTTGCATACATGCTTTCATTACCTGCATATATGACTGTACATAATGTGTTTCATGTTTCATTGCTTCAGAAATATATACCTGATGCTAATCATGTTATCGATTGGAATATGATTTAGGTGGAACCAGAAGGTGTTCTACAAGTGCATCCTGTGCGCATATTGGACAGGAAAAACAAACAACTCTAGAATCGAGCTATAGGGCTTGTAAAGGTCCAGTGGACCTGGTGTTACCCATGATTTTGGTCATCATGATGGTGTATTGATGATGGTGTACTCAGGCTCCTAATAATAACTTTCTCCTGAGAAAAGTGACATTCATCTCTTCCCAGAAAACATATTTTTGAAGAGAGTTTGCAGGTTTCTAATATCCTAGGGTGTGAGAATGACCCATTCTCACAGGCTGCCTTCAGCTAGGGTATGAACATCTCGCACTGTGCTACATAGCTAGGGCGCGAACTTGTTCTAAAGCTTGGAAAAATATGAAGTCTCAATGGTTATAGAAGGGAATCTTCTAGAGAATGGGTTGGCATTCGAATGGTTATCTCTTTACTGGTTTCCCTGATATTGTGGGATCATTCTTATCCAAGTAACCATGTCATCCTCTCCTATATATTGATGGAATTCTCATGGAAAAGGTTAAGCAAGATTCATTGGAGAATTGGTGAAAGAATTGTGTGAAGGACCTAGCTTGAATAGGAGCTTGGAGACTCTAGCAAGTCTATGAAGAGGGATTTGATTTTCTTCATACAAGGATCGAGCAAGTGTGTGTGTGTGGAAGCCAAAAGCCACCGAAAGGAATCTTGCGACATCAAGGCAATCAGGTTGTATCTTCTACTTTCGATTAATATGATACAGCGACATGTCCTTTTCCCATAAATCCATTCTTACTTTATTGTGTAATTCCTTGATCATACACATAATTTGAAAGTTGAATATATTTTTCTATCTTCACTTTGGTTGGTTTGTGTTGTCTTGGTCTTGACCTCACGAGAGCACCAGAGCAAAGAAGGAGCAACAGAGACCCTAGGAAGCGATACAAAGGTATGTTACTTGCTCCTGCCTACTAACTAATTCAATGGTCATAACTTAGGGAAAGAGTCATGTCATGTCCTATTTTGTTCTAGATCCAGGGGGATCTAGGGAGATATGTTAGTGTCCGCACCTACCGATTAGTTCGATGACAAAATTGGAGACTCCACTGGGGATATAACCCATTTTATTTGTGGTTTTTGGTGTTTTTTCTTGGCCATTTGCTCTTGCCTTACCTTTCTCCATTTGTATCAATCTTTGAGTCTTCAGGATACCCTGATAGACCCTCTGGGTCCAAAGGCCTCTTCAATTTTTTTGTCTTTTTCCAAAAATTTGCTTAGTTTCAAACATTCTTGCACTACACCACACAGTGGCCTGCGAGAATATATTGAGTTGGCACTCTTCTTTTAGGTCCAGTGCGAGGTTCTCACACTCTGCTTAAAGCTAGACTACGAGAATGACCCATTCTCGCACTGTGTAATACTGTTAGCCTGCGAACCCTGTTTTCAAAATTTTGGATTTGAGATTTTTGCATGTTCAGCTGCCCAGATCAGTATAGGTGCCTAAAAAGAGCTTCTTGGACCATTGGTTGATGTTTTCTTGTCTTCATATTTTGTGCACGAATAGTCTTACGAAATCAAAGGCTCTTCCTGTCCATTTTTCTTGACTTTCATTTCTTGACTTTTCTCGACAAAGATATACTCTCTGATTTTGGAATCTGAGTTTCCTTGTTTGGTTAAGAACCGACGATCAGTTGAAAGTTGAGCTTCTTTGTCTTTATCATTTGCTCATTATTTGGAAGATCACTTTTCTCATGCAATTGAAAAGACTAGTTTGGTCTGCTTGTTATTTTTGTTTCCATTGAAAGATTGGTTTGGGTTTTTGTCTATTGTTTGTTCATTAGTTTTTGGTTTTCTTCACTCTCACCATCATGGTGTAGGTCCTTTTTGAAAAGTGAACAACGTTTTTCTTTCAAAAGCTTTTTTGTCTTCGAAAGCATTGAAAATCAATTGTTGAAATTATTGAAAAAGAAACAATAGGGAATTGTTATTTATGCGTGATTCATTGCAATTGCATTTTAAAGGAAATTGTGTATCTAGTTCAAGTTTGATCCGAAAAACTTCTCTTTCCCTCCCGTACATAGGATTCATTGAATGAAAATTGATATATTTCATTCCTATCTATGCATCGTTGGGTCAGAGTCTCATACAACATCAATTTCATCTCCACTTCCTTTGAGTAACAACAGCCCTTAATAACACTGCAAAATCGTAAAATTTAACTAGTAACTCTTTTCTAGGGCTCTATTACACCAACATTTAGCTAGGCTAGCTCTTTGGAATAGGTAGAGAGATACACTCTCCAAAGCACAAAACACACAATAACATCTTGTGTTAAGGAGTGTCAAATTCCATTTACAACATCTTTTCCTGGGAAGCCCTTCTCACATAAGGGTCAAACACGAGGTCACATTGATATTGACAGAGTTACTCACCCTGCTTTGTTGATATCGGTGTAGAGATTTCACGTATTATGGGGGTCACTTGGAGGTATACCCACAATGATGAGTGGAAGCCTTTTGAGTTGATTTCGGGCTAGATACCCTACCCTTGTGTGTGGATCAGACTATCGACTGTCCCCCCAGGCTTTATTGTTGTCGGTGGTAACCTTAGCAGCCTATCTTTCTAGGGTCTTACATAAGGTGACTATGAAGGGGAAAGTCTTCATGGTACCTGGAATCGATGTTGGCCAAAATCACTCGGGCTCCTTGGAGGGTATACCCATGATTATGTGTGGGAGCTTGCACCAGGGTGTAAGTCCATTAAGCAGGTCGTCAGCGTAACTTTTCCACCCTAGCCCAGCCCCTTCTGGTCTCTTTGTTGCGATGTTGGATTTCATCACCAACTAGTGACTTTGGAATTAGAAGGTCTTGTTTTCTTGGTATTGTTTCCTAGATTTTGTTTACTATCGCGTTCTATTTGTTTACCAAAGTTGACCATACGATTTTCTTCGTAAGTTTGTCACTCATTCACAATAGCTCCTCCACGTCGTTCACGTAGAATGCAGTGTTTATCTCCAGAGCATCTTGAAGGTTCTCAACCCCTGCCTACAAGCTCACCTGAGGGATCTCCTTAGTAGAGTGAAGTCCAAGACGTTACCATGCCACAAGTGGAACGAACTGACTCTCTAGAACATTTCTGAATTACCAATACTCGAGAGGACTTTCGACTTCACCCCAATTCTGAGCGACAGTTTATGCGACTGAATTCTTCTAGAGATTTAGTTGTTGTGTCTTCTGGATCACCGATTGGACCCTTTCCAGGCATAGAAGGCCAAGATCCTTTTTGGTCTATGGGTGGTTTTAGATGGGACCTTTTTGGTGCAGGATCAGGCGTTGAAACCATCATCTCACCTGTGATTTCTGAAATCTCTAGCCCAGAGACAGTACCATTTACTAGTGCCTATTATTTTCTTGGTAAAGACGCCCCGCGATCTGACCACATCTTGACCATTCCTATAGAAATGGCCCATCACATAGATACTACAAGTATTCACACTTGGATTACCATGGTTCGCCAAGCCCCCATCGGCACACCGCTCATGCCCAGTATCACCCCGACACTACTTCCCAGATACCGTGCGTTGAATGCTTCCATTTCAACTCTTACGCAAACCCCATCCGGCTCTCCTGGTGGTCCCTCTTCTTCTGGGCACTCTCTTCCTGGTTTTATTCTGACACTCCCTCAATCTCCTTTTGGAGGACCTTTCTTGTCCTCCGTTTCCAGTCTTAATCCTAGTGGCACTATTCCGTCATTCACACCAAATTACTAGATTCCCGTTGGTGGACAATTTCGCCAAGGAGGTATGACTCAACCCCCTCTCAGTGGGAAAATTCCTTTTGGAACACAAATCCCAATTGGAACACAACCCTCAATTGGAACGCAACCCCCCATTAGAACACCACCTTCGATAGGAGGATCGACCCCACCTTATGGAAAAAACATACCTCCATCTTTGGCCCAGTATTGGATTCATATGATACAACATCCTCCTCAATCGACTAGGGGGAAACTGCTTCCAGCTGCATCTGTTATACCCCCTAATATATGCCAACCATATCCAGGTACGTCCAATCCTATTTGGGGATCGAATACTCAAACTCACATCCATGTTCAAGGATACAATCCCATGAGCTACTATCCTCTCCAACCACCACCAAATATGTCTGGGTCTTCACATTATATGCAGACTGCTTATGGTCCTACTGGTTTACCGATGGGGCTTCCTCCCCAAAGCCACCAGTACCCGCATGTGAATCGACAGTTACCCTTTTTGGCCACTTTGGATCTTCTGGATTTGTCAAGGATTTTAAATGATCCAATTCGTCACTCTCCCTAATGGTCTGCTATACCAGCCAAGCTACCATCGAACATCCCTAAATTCGATGAAAAAGCGGGAGAGGACTCGAACAATCACATCATGAATTTTCACCTCTGGTGCTCATCCAACTCGTTGATGGATGACTCTATTCGTTTACGTCTTTTTCAATGAACCCTCATAGGTTCTTCTGCGGAGTGGTATATAGAATTACCATGAGTTTTTTTCATTGACTTCAAAACCCTAGCTATGGCTTTCCTCACCCACTACCAGTTACCAATCCGTTATGAAACGGGGACCGATATTTTGAGTTCTTTCAAACAAAACAAAGCCACTCATATATCCGATCACATTCATGAGTGGCAACGGAGATGTTGTCTCATCAAACTCGAACTCCCTGATCAGTTGCTGGCAAAGTGGTTCACAAAATCATTTGTGAATGACATAGGTCGTGACATCACCATGGTTGGAGTGGTCACGGAAGAGAAGGCCACAAGTCGTGCTCAATACCTTGACCTCGTTTACTCACAAACTGGTACCCTTTACGACTTACTACCTGACTTACCTCATCCTTCCACTTCCGCCACTTCAACTACTCCAGCTGCTTCTCATGCAGCCGACGGTGTGATTGGCACTTTCCATGCCCAACCACATTCCGCCTCAAGCACCAACCCCAAACCTGCTTCTTGTAATGTTCAAAATGCTTTGTCTCCTTCCCCTCCCACATGCAAGACTTCTGAGGTAAATGCAGTTCAATCTACCCAAGCTGGTAAAAACAAATCCAAAAAGGGAAGGGGTAAGAATAAGGAGGACAAAAATACTTCTCAAGCAGAGTGAACCAAAACTACACTTGTTGACGATTGGGATAAGCGAAAACCTCAATACCCTTGTCTTATCTATGGTGATGATCACTAGACAAAGGATTGTCCACGACGCGCCAAGGTCACTAAGTTCCTTCAGGGAACCCCAAAACCCCCTGTACTAACCATTTTGTCCCAACCCTTCCCATCTCAACAACAGGCTCAGTTGGTCATTCACGACCAACCCTCATCTTCTACTACATCCTATGTATTGATGTGTACTAGTGATTCAAAGTAGAACAACATTGCACTCACCACTCGAGCAAAATATTATTCTCCCTCTAAAGAGAAGGTTGGTGACCTACCTCCTTCATTGGTACAACCCTCTCCTGCGACTCCACCTACCAATGGTCCTCTTCATCTCGAACGACTGAGCCTCGACACAGTTCTTTGACCCCCCCCAAAGGGCGTCATTCAAAAATCGGCTTTCAACCCTCATGCTCATGCTACCCAGAACTACAGCATTGTTGAAGACCTGGCCCAAGCACCTTCTGTGATGTCAGCCCTTGAATTCCTTCAAAGTTGTCCCACAAAACGGAAGACACTATTGAAAGCTATCGGTGGAATCGACCCGACAGATACAAATTTAATAAATTTTGACTTGGAAGATCACATTCCAAGGTTACCCCCTCAACTCACATTCCAGATCCAAGTGATTGTCTCTGACAAAAACATTTGCCGAACTGTTATCGATGAGGGTGCCTCGACGTGTGTCATGTCTCTTACTTGCTGGAAATCCATTGGCTCTCCCTCTTTGAATGAATCCCAGAACACTCTCAAAGCCTTCAATGGCTTCAGTTTTAAGCCCTACGGTTTCCTTCCTTCGTTGCCCATCATGTTAGAAGGAAAAATGGTCCAAGTCAAAGTGGAAGTCTTTGACACTCCTCTTGATTACAATATTTTGCTTGGACGTAGCTGGATCGATTCCATGCATGTAGTTGTGTCGACCCTTTTCCATGTGGTACATTTCCCACATCAAGGGAAGGTAGTCACTGTCGACCAATTAGCCTTCTTTAATTCTGATACTCGTACTGGCAATGTACCATTCATCACTAAACCCCCACCAGGTTATGAGAACGTCAGTGTAGTCCTTATCAAAGACTCTTCGTTAATGGGTACTTTCCCCATTCCACCGCCCGATGTTCCATGCTCGCTCGTTGCTTCAATCAACATGATCTCTACCTCAATTCACGAAATTCCTGCGTCTCACGACCCATGGATAGTACCTGACCCCGAAGATCATCTTCGCTACGGTGATGAAATGTCGTTAAGTCTGTTCAAATCCACTTATCAGTCCATTCAATCAGCAACCCCTTCTACCCCCTCTCTTGGTGAGTTATCTCTAGATCATTTCCATGTCATTTTTCCCACAGACGAGATGATCATGTATGTCATGGAGGAAACCCCTTGGGATGATGGACATCATTGTTCCATCCTCTTCTTGGAGCAACATACCATTGAGAACTACCAATGGATCTCGACCCCGTCGATCATTGTCGTCATCTCAACCGTTCTTGAGTCCACACATGATGTGTTTTCTGAAGGGAACTTAAGCAATATCTCGCCCACTACTCCCCTTGACATATCCATCAAACCTGGAATCGTCGAAAATGTCCATATCAGAGCTTTGTGTTCCCCTGATGACATCATCACCTATACGTCCCTTTTCGAAGATTTTCGTGACATCTTCACCTGGAGCTACGAAGAAATGCTAGGTATCGACCTTGATATTGTGATACATGAGATCAACACATACCCCGATGCTAAACCCATCCGGCAACGCCTTCCTCTAGTTCACCCACGTAAAGAGGTTGTTATCAAGCTCAAAGTCGAGAAACTTCTCAAAGGTGGCTTTATTTACCCGATGGCTCTCACTGACTGTGTTTCCAATCTTGTCCCAATCGATAAGAAACAAGGCACAATTCGTGTATGCATTGATTATAGGGATATCAACAAAGCTTGTCCCAAAGACAACTTTCCTACCCCCTTCGTCGATCAGATTGTCGACGATTGTGCCAGAAGTGAAATATTCTCTCTGATGGATGGTTTCTCCGGGTATAATCAAATCAACATTGTTCCTAAGGATCAACATAAGACCGCTTTTATTTGTCCTTGGGGTACTTTTGCCTATCGGAAACTCCCTTTCGGTCTCAATAACGCTGGCGCAACTTTTCAACGTGCTATGTATTATGCTTTCCATGATATCAAGCACAACATTCAACCATATCTAGATGATTTACTCACTCACTCAATGCATCGAGTCGATCATCCAACCCACCTCCAAGCCATTTTCGTCCGCTGTCGGTTTTAACGTATACGTTTGAATCCTCATAAGTATTTTTTCTGCGTGGAATCTGGCCGACTTCTAGGATTTATTGTTTCACGTCAAGGGATCAGGGTGGATCCTGTAAAGGTTGAGGTGATCCTTAATCTCCTTCCTCCTTCTACACTTCGCTAGTTACAAAGTTTGCAGAGGAAATCAAACTTTCTTCATCGTTTTATTCCAAATTATGCCGAGATAACTCATGGATTTATGTAGCTCCTAAAAAAGGGGTCTGAGTTCGTATGGGATACCATCGCCAACAATGCTTTCGAAGCTTTGAAATTGTCCCTAACATGTGCTCCGCTTCTCTTTCCCCTCGATTACAGTCGCGATTATTTCCTCTACCTTGTTGCCTCAGATTACACCATTGGTATGGTTCTCATCCAAGAGGATGATGCTAATGATGAACATGTTATCTAATACTTGATTCAAAGTCTAACGTCTACCGAAATCAACTATTTACATGTCGAAAAATTGGCCTTGGTAGCCATCCAAGCCGTCCAACGCTTCCGGCACTATATCCTCTCTCGCAAGACTACAGTGATTTCTAACTGCAACCCTATGCAACACATTCTCACACGTCAATTTCTAGGGGGAAAATACTCCAAATGGATCGTGATACTCCAGGAGTTTGACTTGGAATTCAAACACGCCAACTCCAAGAAGTCCTCAGTGTTTACTAAGTTGATATGCGACTTTCGCTATTCTGAAATGGAAAATGTAGCAGCTGATTCATTACCCGATGAATCCCTTTTCCTCATCAGCTCTGATGATCTTTGGTATGGTGATATCATCATATATCTCGAAACCCAGACTTTTCAGCCAACTTTGTCTAGTACTGACCGACGTCGAATACGCTACCAAGCCCGTCAATATATTATCCTCGGGGATACTCTTTATGATCAGGGGATTGACTCTATTTTTTGACGTTGCCTCACATTCGACAAAGCCGAGAAAGCTCTGAATGATTTCCATTCTGGAGCCTGTGGTGGTCATATGTCTGGGTATGCTACTACCCTAAAGATCTTATGAGCATGGTATTTTTGTCCTTCTTTATTTAATGACTGCATAATTGCCATTAAAAAATTCCATGCTTGCCAGACCTATAATAACAAGATACTGTCACATCCCGCTCCTCTTCACCCTGTGGTCTCCATTGGTCCCTTTGTGAAATGGGGCATCAATTTAATGACATGTCACCCCCACTCGGTCAGGGGGCATGGATACATTATTGTAGCCTTAGATTACTTTACGAAATGGGCCGAGGCGATGTCGACATTTGACAACACTAGCAAGACCGCATCATTATTCATTTTTAATCACATCATAGCTCATTTTGGTGTCCCCCAGGCTATCATCACTGATCACGGTAGCCACTTTAGAAACTGCATGATGTCCGAACTTACTGAAAAGTTGGGTCTTCGCCATGAAAACTCAACGCCCTATTACCCACAAGCCAACGGCCAAGTCGAAGAAATTAACAAAGTTCTCATAACTATGCTCCGACGAATGATAGGGATTCACAAAACAAGTTGGCACACCATGTTATTTTCGGCATTGTGGGCTTACCGGACATCCATCAAGTCCACTGCTGGGTTTACACCTTTTCGATTAGTCTATGGTTTGGAAGCCATTATCCTGATTGAATGCGAGATACCCTCTTTGAAACTAGTTGTTGAACTCCTACCAAACACTTTTGTGGAGGAAGAACATCTATTGTATCTTATGCGATTAGACGAAACTCGACACAATGCTACCCTAGTCATAGAAGCTCAGAAAAAACGTGTCAAGGCCCAATACGAAAAACATGTCAAGCCTCGTGTTTTCTCCGAAGGAGATCTCGTTCTCCTCTATGAACAAGATCAAGATATGCTAGGAGCTAGAAAATTCGAAGCCATGTGGCGAGGTCCTTATATCGTTAGACGAGTGTTGGAAAAACGGGCTTATGAGTTAGTAGATTACGATGGTATCCCTTTGAGTGAACCCAAGAATGGGTTGTACTTGAAGAAGTACTATGCATAAAATCACCTGTGCACGAGTACTTGTATTTTTATTGTATCATACTTCTTGTGTGTTACTGTAGCTTTTTTTTGTCGTTATCTGGTTTCTACCCTTATGTGACATTGTGTTTTATTTCCAAATGTTGGAGTCTTTTCTACCCTACATTGGCTTCGCTGATGGCGCTAGCTGTAGTACTCAGAACCTTACTTCCACTGCATAGGCAATTTATGCCCCTACAAACGAAATTGTCTCCTTACGAGGTGTGTGTCTCGGCCGTGCGACCAACAATATTGCAGAGTATAGCGTCGTTATCGAATTTTTGATTGATGTTATCTTGCTCGAAATCCGTCATTTGGTTGTGCGACTCGATTCACAGCTTGTAGTACTACAGTTAAGTAATGTCTATACTATTTGAAGTCCTACTTTGTTACAGGTGTATTTACGAATTTGCCTCTTGGAAAGTTATTTTGATTATATTGAAAATAAGCATATTCCTAGATGTCTAAATACATTAACTGATGCATTGGCTAACTATGTATTAGACAGACATTTGGATCATTTATAAATCAATCACATCAATTTTCACAAAACACAAGATAAACTGGTAGAAGTCGTATGTTTATATAACGATCAAAAGAGTTTTTTACAAAAAGTTCTGTCCGAGGACCAAAATTTCAAAATCTGAAGCTCATAGCTTCTACAAAGTGACTTCATGGATGACATTCATGGTAACACATGACTGCCCAGGCAACCCTACGAAGAAATCGGCCAATGGACTCTAACACTCCTATTGTATGACGCTGATAACCTCGTGGAACCTCTCCAAGAGGCATGTCTGGAATATCTGCTGTCAAACCCTCTAGGTTTTGTTCCACTGCTTCATAATCCTCGGCATCCCATCATGGCACTGGCGCCACCTCTCCTCACCACTGAATAGGAGAAGTACCAGGAGGTCGGTAAGGTTCCACATCTGTGTCATCAAAAACGAATTTTGTATTTAGTCCTTGGACGAACATATAAAAAACATTTGCATATGATAAAATTCACAAAAACATTTAAACAGAAAAAAAATGTGTACTTCTTACCAAATTCCCCTCACTGAGCACCCTCGGGTAGGACCAAGTCCGGATCTCCTTGGAAATCCAACCCAACATAAACATAATCAATGACCATCAGCATCTGTGGTCACAACCAGTCGAAGAAGGTATCATCATATTTGATAATTGGTCCAGCTACGTGACGGGCCATGAGATGACACTATCTCAACAGTCTTGGATCTGTTGGGGTTGGTAAATCCCACTCAACCTGTAGCCTCAATAATAGAACCCTCTCGAGAAATAAGGACACCAACAAAGACCTGTACCTGAATTGATTCAGGTCGCCTTTCCTGCATTTGCTCAACTGCCTTTTCATGCTACGAAGCACTGCATCTGCCCAGTTAAAAGCCCGAGGCTCAGTACACTCTATGGCATACTGAAAGTAGATCTGAAGATCCATGTGAGGAGC
>SNQJ01S0044498.1:45713-67942 GCA_010110895.2 Picea sitchensis | reverse complement strand
CTGAGCACCCTCGGGTAGGACCAAGTCCGGATCTCCTTGGAAATCCAACCCAACATAAACATAATCAATGACCATCAGCATCTGTGGTCACAACCAGTCGAAGAAGGTATCATCATATTTGATAATTGGTCCAGCTACGTGACGGGCCATGAGATGACACTATCTCAACAGTCTTAGATCTGTTGGGGTTGGTAAATCCCACTCAACCTGTAGCCTCAATAATAGAACCCTCTCGAGAAATAAGGACACCAACAAAGACCTGTACCTGAATTGATTCAGGTCGCCTTTCCTGCATTTGGTCAACTGCCTTTTCATGCTACGAAGCACTGCATCTGCCCAGTTAAAAGCCCGAGGCTCAGTACACTCTATGGCATACTGAAAGTAGATCTGAAGATCCATGTGAGGAGCAACGCTCCCAGCCATACGAGCAATGGCGAACAAAATAGTGCGGAGGGTCAAATCCTGCACTCCCCAAATGGAAACTTTCCCTTTGCTCCTCTCTGCCTCTGGAACATAGTGCAAGCGACAGTACTCACTCATAGGCAGCCCACCACCTCTGCTACCAGTTAGGCTCATGTGGTACCCATGCCGTGACAATCATGTCAAGAAGTAAATGTCCTCAATATCCAAGGACAATGTGTGGACCCCTACATGGAATACTTGATGATCGGGATCCCACATATGCACAAGGTACTCTAATAACCTGACTTGGGCCCTCATGCACGGGATACGAAAAAACTTCAGAAGACCACAGTTTTGCAAAGCGAAAACGGTGGACGGATGATTTTCGGCAATGGCATTATCTTCTTCATGCTCCCTTTCATGCCATTCCAGAACCATGGTGATGGCCAAATACCTGCATAAGAAGCACAAGAAGAAGATTAATAACTCTATTCAACATTTGCTATCTTTTCATTGAGCAAAATTTAAAAAAAAAATTACACTTTGCGGTTCTCGCAGGTGCCCTTTAGGCACAGTGCGAGGTTCTCGCAGGCGCCTTTGGGCTCACCTGCGAGAATGAACCATTCTCGTAGGTCTCGTGTAGCTCACCTGCGAGAATGGTTGAGCACAATAATAACCCCCAAAACAAACTCAAAACGGTGTTTTTTGCCAGTGAAAATGAAAAATTAAACCATGAAAAAGTAGAGGACAAAGAGCCTACCTCACTATCGCTGACGGTTCGTCGAATGGATGCTCATAACTCCCACAATTCGACGCCGAATTTCAAGGGTAAAAGAGGGGGTTTTGGGCTCAAATGGTGGTAAAGTTAAAATGATATGGTAAAAAGAGTTTTTACCCCTTTATATTTACTTTTACCATTTTATTGATTTTTATAATTGTTTATTTATTAAAACCTATTGCCTAATGCTCTTTTGAGTACAACTTTTGCAGGCGTAACGACTTCGATGTTCATGTACATGGATGCAGACATATTTTTTTTTCTTCATCGCATGTTTTGATTGTTTTTTATGGTTTTTGTACAAAACCTCGAGCTTGGTCTTTGTCCGTTCTCACGCTTGAAAATACATGAGAACGTGATCGAGCACACTTTTATCACTTTTTCGGGCTCAACAAGGTTATACAAAAAAGGAACCCCCCTGGAGTCTCCTTTAAGCTCTTTTCAGACTCTCTAAACATGAAAAGATAGCCAAGCGACCTTGCTATTTTCACGCTCGATAAAGTATTTGAAGAAAGCGTCTGTTGGGCGATAATTTATCTCTTTTTCGGTCTCATCAGATTATTTTATGAAAAATGAATTGAGAGAGTTCTCTTTTAAGTGTTTTTCTAGACTCTATAATCATGAAAAACCTTTGAGTTTTCTATCTTTGGACTCGTTAAAAAAACATCGACCGACCCGTCATGGTACCGAACCACTCCTTCCTAGGGTTCATTAAACATACTCCGAAGGACTTATCCGAAGGATAATCTTATATCAACAAGCATATGTTATCCTCCTCAAGCTTGCGTAAAAATAAAGATGTACTCGCCAGAAATGGTGGGGGAAAATTTGGGAAAGGGATGTGTTCTCATATTCACGTTAATTGGCAGTATGTGTCGCTCTTGAACATGACACCCCCTATTCATTATTTGAAGCCGGTTTGGGAAATCCATTTGTCTCTCATTCGATTTGCTACAAGGTCATACCCTATGTCGTCTCTGAGTCAATGTTGTCAAATCATTGGTCGTGTCGCTCATATGTTCAAGAAAAGTTCATCTGAAACCTCTATTGAGTCGGCCATCTGCAGTTGTCCATTCTCTCTGTGTCAGCCTTCCTTGTGTCCAATCCAACTTACATCATACTCTGTTTCACCTTCAAAATATGTTACTCATTTCGTGTCATTGATGGGGGATACATCAAGGCCCTCCTGTGACGAGTTTTGTTCCGTCGACTTCATCTCATTATCTGGAAACACGACTTAGAAATTCTTTGGTACCTTGGAACCTACATGCCTCAATGGCAGGTTTCCTCACTTTCGACAGTGGGTTTACATCATTGAACCCTGATCGAAAGATTCCATAGGATGTTCGACCTCAACTCATTCATTCACACTCGATAGATTGTACTAGTGTACCTTGGGAGTCATTGACATTAATGGTGATTTCCCTCGCACTTGTTAACGGTTTCATCAATGACCGGTAATCAAGTGGTTTCTACCATGTTCAACTTCAACACATGTAATCACATGGTTAAATTCGTACTTTTGGGCAATGGGATTGAATACCCTGGATATCATCTCCTTGTCCAGGTTGCGATGGGATATTTATAATCTGAGACACATAGATCCACTTTGTATGTCTCGTGGCTATGTCGTCTCACTTTGAATTTTCTTGCATGGATCCACAGTGTATTCCTGGTGGCTATGCTATATTTTGACGACGTGGATCCACAGTTTATGATTGGTGGCCATGACCTATGCCTATGATGTCATCTATCCATGATCTGAGTATGGGAATGCCTACCTTAAAACTAGTATGATATTCTGCAGATGCTTGGTTGTTCGCAGGTTTTCGATTAGGTGCACTCCTGGTTTTTGACATACACACACGCGCAATTTACAAAGTATTTCGGTTGTCACTGATTCCGGCCTCATACTTTTGGGGGCATTCTTTTACCCATGATTTTGGTCATCATGATGGTGTATTGATGATGGTGTACTCAAGCTCCTAATAAGAACTTTCTCCTGAGAAAATTGACATTCATCTCTTCCCAGAAAACATATTTTTGAAGAGAGTTTGCAGGTTGCTAATATCCTAGGGTGGGAGAATGACCCATTCTCACAGGCTTCCTTTAGCTAGGGTGCAAACATCTCGCATTGTGATACATAGCTAGGGTGTGAAATTGTTCTAAAGCTTGGAAAAAGATGAAGTCTCGATGGTTCTAGAAGGGAATCTTCTAGAGAATGGGTTGGCATTCGAATGGTTATCTCTTTACTGGTTTTCCTGATATTGTGGGATCATTCTTATACAAGTAACCATCTCATCCTCTCCTATATATTTATGGAATTCTCATGGAAAAGGTTAAGCAAGATTCATTGGAGAATTGGTGAAAGAATTGTGTGAAGGACCTATCTTGAACAGGATCTTGGAGACTCTAGCAAGTCTATCAAGAGGGATTTGATTTTCTTCATACAAGGATCGAGCAAGTGTGCGTGTGTGGAAGCCAAGAGCCACCGAAAGGAATCTTGCGACATCAAGGCGATCAGGTTGTATCTTCTACTTTCGATTAATATGATACAGTGGCATGTCCTTTTCCCATAAAGCCATTCTTACTTTATTGTGTAATTCCTTGATCATACACATAAGTTGACAGTTGAATATATTTTGCTATCTTCACTCTAGTTGGTTTGTGTTGTCTTGGTCTTGACCTCACGAGAGCACTGGAGAAAAGTGGGAGCAACAAAGACCCTAGGAAGCGATACAAAGGTATGTTACTTGTTCCTCCCTACTAGCTAATTCAATGGTCATAACTTAGGGAAAGAGTCATGTCTTGTCCTGTTTTGTTCTAGATCCAGGTGGATCTAGGGAGATTTGTTAGTGTCCACACCTATCGATTAGTCTGATAACACCTGGTACAGTCCCGAGGACGCGACATGGGAGCATGAAGATGTTATGCGAGCAGAGTACCCACATCTTTTTGAAAATTTTAAAAAGCTTGTGGATGTAGTGTAAAGTTGCACTAAGGACAGTGCAGAAATAAGGGGAGGGGGATTGTAATGTCCCCAAGGCCGAGCCCTGTTGTAAATCATGTTTATGAAATGAATTGTAATTATGTTTTATAGGCTGGTGAGCCAAGTTAATATAATTTGGTGGGCTTATTTGATTATTAGGCTAGAGAGCCTAAGTGTTGAAGGCCAAGAGCCTGATTTTGTACATGTATCTATGAAGAACATTAATAAAATTATAAAGACCGCTGCATGCAAACCGACCATGATGAATGAGTGATGGGGGACTAAGCTTCCACAGAGTGGG
Source organism: Picea sitchensis (assembly GCA_010110895.2). NCBI lineage: Eukaryota > Viridiplantae > Streptophyta > Pinopsida > Pinales > Pinaceae > Picea > Picea sitchensis. The sequence continues at coordinate 63,472 of SNQJ01S0044498.1, read as the reverse complement.
TAAGGGATTAGGGGTTGGAAGGTGGGAAGAGGGGCTAAGTGTTGAGCCTAGGGGCTTAAGTCCTTGGGAATAATATTTTAATATTATTCCAAAAAGACCTTGTGAAATATATGTTTTATCCTAAGTTCTTTTGGAATGACAAGTGACTTCCAAATGGGGAGGAATGCATGTCGATGGAACGCATGTAGTTTCATGGGTGACAAGTGTCAACCCAAGTGCATTCAGTTAAAATTGTTGAATTTAGCCGTGATGGGGGTTCCTTCTCCATTCCACTGTCGACTATCTAAAGGTGAATCTCATTCGACCTCTGCAAGATACCCTCGTGCAACTCTGAAACTGTGGAAAAGGCCTGTGTTTGTTTCTGGGAAAGCCGATACACCCTTTGTTATGAACTGTCGAGCCTGTGTAGACCCATGTGTGGGTTGTTGGTCACGCGTCCCTGAGAAAACCTTAACCATGAGTCTATCCCATGATTGTTGAGCCTGTTTGGGAAGCCCATGTCTGTTTTCCCCGTTGGTTGTTGTGGCCATGCAGTGTTGGACTACACATGGCTTGCTGGCTAGTGTAAGTTCATGCTGAGCCTGTGTGTAGCCTCTCTCTAGGTGAGAGAGGTAGGTTGTCAGGCCTGTGAGCAACTCTCGTCAGGTGAGAGAGTTTGCTAGGAAGTGGTTTTCTTCCAGAGAGAGTCTAGCACCAACTACGGGCTCTAAGACTTCCTAATCTGGCCTATTGTCGAGACCCAGAGAGGGGGGTGTAGCACCGATGGACTGCACTTTTGAAGGTGTATACTCCCGGGCAGAACATGCATGTGGGGAATGAGATTCCATGAGTAGTGGGCGTAAAAAGGATTCCTGGGAAGAATCCTTCCAATTATCATGTGTTGTTTTCCCTGTAACCTCAGCCTAGCCTAGGATTCCTTGCCTTGGGTGGAGCTTAGTCCCAGCTTAGGGGTGACCCACTGTTGAYCTTGATGAGCAGTGTGGTCTAAGGCTGGGAGGTTTGTGGAAGGCCTGCACGTGGTTGGTGGAATCACCACAGTATCAAAGATAAGTACCAGATTATGCTTTAATTATGTTTTGCATGCATGTGTATTTATATTTATCATGTATTCCGTTGTAATCATGAATTAATGTTAATGCCATGGATTAATTATGTTAGCAGTAATCTTGTGTTGACTCTGAGTTTAAATGTGTTTAACTTGAACTAAATGCATCTTATATATAAATAAGTATGAGATTGTTATTCTGCATAGTAGCGTTTGCTCAGCCAGTGGGATGACGGTCAAGGAATGTTACAATATGTTTTAACTTTGAATGGGCTTCCTCCCTGAAACTTGTTTTTACTTTGTAGAATAAAATGTTTATAGGTATGACTCACTTAGTTGTAATAATGTTTCTTAGTTTGATTAGAATCCCACACAAATATTGGGCTTAAAATGTAGTAACCTTAAAAATAAACATAATGTTGATCATGATACAATTTGTAGTCTTAACATCCATTTTTTATAGCATTGTTGGCCCTCGACCAAATTTTGGAGAACCTTTGTCATGTTTGACCATTTTTTGGACTTCAACAGGCGGGTCGAAGACAGAGCGCCCAGGCGAAGCGGAGATCGTGGGATCTCGCCCCCTTTGGATCTCAACCCCTTTTTGCGGGATTTTTGGGTTTACAGCTTATGTAACAGGTATGGGATGTCATCCCATGGGTTTACCCATGCTTAGGCCCCATTTTTAAATGCATAAATAAGTAGCTAGGAATTGTAAGAAGCATAAGGTCAGATCTAACTAGGCTTTTTGTAAGATATGTAAAGGTTGCTAAGTGCGATTAGGTGTGAAGGTTATGTGCATACTATGTGTTGAGAACTTACAGAGTTAAGTGCAAGTGATTGTAAGAAGGCTCTGTGTTGTGCCAAACTCAAGGAAGGAGGATCTAGTGAAGTGCACACAGATATTATTTCCTATGCGGAGTTGGTTTTGTGGCTCTGTGCATATAAGAAGACTGAAAGAAGACAATAAAGAAGACGACCAATTGGTGGATGTAGCCCCACGCTGGGGGTGAACCATGTATATCCTGTGTTGTGATTGCTTTGTGTTATTGATGTGATTTATGCTTAGTGTTGAATCTTTATGTATGTTAGATGCATCTGATGTAGTAGCTTAGTGCTTAATAACATGAATGAATGCTAGATCTTTTTTATGCTATGTGCTAAATGGTTAGATATGCTTAGATCTTGTTGAATACTGCATTGTTCTGTAATTGGGGTTTGAATCTGTGATGTGAATAAGGGTCAAAGACTAATGAACGTTAATTGGTAAGTGATTTGTTAAATATTGTGATCACAGATCTGTGTCCCAGCTAGGTTGTAGACACTTGAGTCCTACAACCCCCTACCTCTACCTTAGGTGAGACTTCATCTGCTTTGCAGGTTTTTCCAAAAGGGTTGGTAGTTAGGGTTTTTTTGGTGCATTGTTGAAGCATTGAACCCCGGGTCTGCCCCTGTGCCAATAAATGGTTCTATTGTCGAGACCTGAAACTGTGATTGTTGGGAACTAAGGAAAAGAGAAAGCTCTATGCATAGATCTGTTGATGTAGTGAGCAGTAATCTACTTGACTTGTGAAGCTCTGTGCTAAGAAGAGAAGTTTGATCTGAAGAAAAGAGGTAAGATCTTAAAGATTTGTGCTCTGATAAAGGTAAGATAAGTGGAAATTTTTGTTTTGTAAGAATGGATCTAGGCATGTTTGATAGATTTTGTCCTAGTCTGAAAACTAGGGCATAGCTAGAAGAAAGAAGATGTGATATGAACAGATGTGAAAGAAATAGTGAAAGATATGTTATTCCTATGCATAGAAAGAAGTTTTGGACTAACAAGTGGATGCAAGATCCTGAAAAGAATTTTTTACAGGTCCATCACTGTGATCTCAGAGCATAGTACAGGAAATGTTGGGGATCATTTAAGAGAAAGAGAGGATTGACTATTTGTTATAATTGCACAAGACCGGGACATATTGCTAAGGAATGCCCTGGTAGAGGTCATATTTGTCTTTTTTATAAAGATATTGGACATGAAGTTTTAGATTTCCCTAGAATGATTGCTAAAGTTGAAAAGATGAACATGAAACAATAAAACCATGAAGAAGGTCAAAAGATCAAGAATATGCTAAAGAACCATAAAGAATCAGAGGCTATATTATTGCAGATGAAAGAAACATTGAATGATCACAGAGGCATCAGTTTACCAGAGATCTTAAAAGAGAAGCAATGCATAGAAACAAGAATAGGATAGTTCGACATAGACTGCGTATTAGCTGAAGAAACATAGGTGAACATTATGCCCATAAAGTACTTAGGAAATTTTAGGAAAGCCTGCTATGATTCCTTCATTGGGAGGAATAGGATTGTTTAAAGGAAAGATGATAACCCTATGTGGAAGACTTACTCATGTACCTATGATTTCTCATGGAACATCGACAGAAGAAGAATTCAAGGTCATTAGGTTTGTTGAGAACAAGGCTCCTTTTTCACTTTTGTTAGGAAAGACTTGGATTGAGAGAGATCAGATCTGAAGGAAAGAACAAGAGGAAGCTATAGAAAAAAAAAAAAAAGAACTACGAGATTTCATGGCTAGAAGAATAATGCTCTTAATAGAAGAACAAGAGAACAAGTCGAAGCAACTGAGGGCCAGAGACCTGGTTGTCGAAGTTGAAAGAATGAAAGAAGGCTTAAAGGATTTATCCATGCATAAGAGAAGAGAACCAACTATAGAAGCAGTAAGAGAAGAAGTATTACTCTGGAACCCTATGAAAGACCCTCAATAGTGAGAAGTTACTATGCTACGAGAAGATAAGAACAAGAATGGAAAGAGGAATCCAGAGATGCAGATCACCGGAAAGAAAGCAAGAAATCTCAGTAAGAATAAAGAAAAGCTAGAAAAAATGCAAAAGGTTCCAGATAGGACTTCGCAAAAGGAAGGCTTGCAGAACTTGAACCTCGACAGAATACCAGAATAGCACAGACTGGCACTTCGCCACGATGAAGCAATATGACCGTTGGAGGTGTACTGACCGTTAGAACGACGCTCCATAACATCTAGAAACATCGTTATTGCTGGAAATATTTCCATTGGACCGTTGGGACTGCACCATAACGGATGGAATTGTATTGATTGAGGCATTCCTACCCATTGGAGGAGTCCATTACAATGTTTTCTATTTAACTCGTTGAATGTTGCACCGAGGACACTTTTGCGAATTGTGATTATCCGAGCCCATAGAGAACTAATTTATTTCGTGTAGTGCTTATTGAGACCTTGCCACCTATTCTTCTTACCTTGAGCATTTGTCCACCTATCCAAGACATTTGATCACAAGCGTGCATGTCAAGCAATAATAACGTAGTAGAGAAATCCGTCGAAGAGAATTTGATTGACCTCATGGTTGATAAGGTCATGTCCGCAGGAGAACGTGCCTCATCAATGAGAGGATTGCAAGCCTCCCTATTGACTTCACATCGATCTAGGCCATCCTTAATTGTGACAGAGAAATAGATCAAGCATCACGACAACTTGGAAAACATGAAGCTCATCCCATTGGTCATGCCCGACTATATCTCACCTCTAGCTGGCGCGGTTAGTCGTGACAGCGTCCCGAGGGATTTCAACTATATATTGATCACTGCATACCTCCCAAAGGGGATACACGTAGTTGGACCGTAGTTAGGACAGATTTTGATGCTAAATATCAGTGAATTCAACTTGGGAGACTGCAAGAATTATGGAATGCTCGCACCACATAAGTACTTGACAAAAAAAATGGGGAAGAATTCGAAGATAATCCCCCAGCCATGGAGCATGGACATTGCAATATCAACAATCCTTAATGTGATGAATATACCACACTTCGACAGACATCGGGAGGCCAACGCATGCGTTAAAATATTCCTGTCATGCTACCATGGTAGTTACCTGTGGTCAGATAGGCACATCACTATAGATCTGGCACTGATCCACTGGATCACTAAATTGAGCATGCAAGGATCAAACCCTAAGGATTTTTACCCAGGGAAGGTTGCAGATTGTGCCTTGGCGTAGTGAATAAAGGAAACCTGCGGCGATGTGGAGAAAGGGAAGCGGGACTACAAGGTAGCCTCTATCCAAAATGGTGCAGTGTGCCTAGCTTGTCAGTTGAACGATGGTAATATCATTAGGAAGAATAGACCGACGCAGGTCACGGGGTTTGTCGTCGACCTCGTAGGAAAGTGCGTTGAAGGGATGCAGATGAACTAGGTGAGCTACCTCGTCAACCAGTTGGAGCAAGATTGTCATGAAGTGCAAGACCAGGGCTACGACTTTCACTTCAGCTAGTTGTTGATTCTCGTTGCCTTCATCGCTTGGGAGATGATGGAGGGAGAAACCTTCCCTGAAGTTGAGCTGTCTGAATCACTGGCTGTGAGGTACAGTACCCTCTGGTATTTGAGCGACATGGTGAAGCAATGGCAGTCTAATGCGGTGTTCCACACCTATTACTTGCAGCTGAAGAGGGCCATTGAATCCTTCCATCGAATGACTTTAAATACACTTCATAGGTTCATGCCAATAACGAAGTTCCGCGCAGACATGCACTTGATTTACATCACTGCACACAGAGATGAATAAAAGGAAGAGATCTAGTCCTATTACAAACTCACCGAGGAAGATATGAAGGAAATAACCAAGGAATGGCCTGCAAAATTTCTTATACCAGTCGAATAGAAAGAACTCTCTGACCCCAACCTCATCGAAAGTCCTGTAGTCACTCGGGAAGAATATGATGAAACCGGTAGTAGCAAGAAGAAGAATAAGGAAGAAGTACAGGAAAATGCATAATGCATTAGAGCAGACTACACCAGATTCCCTTGAAGGGGGAGGAGGTGACGAAGTAGACAAAGAAGAGGATGAAGGGGAAGAAGACAAGCAGGAACAGGGCGAAGTAACACTGCCTAAAGATCCCCTTACGGATACAGAGACATCCAAGAAAATAAAGGTTTCTCCAAAGAAACCCTTAGCGCAGAAGAAGCCATGCGTCAATAAGCCCCACTTGCAGACTATACTTATGGTGGATGATATTGACCTCATCATCGCAGTTGTATCAGATACTTTCGAGGAAATTTTGCAATGAAGCAAAGCCAAACAGGAGACAATGTATGACCAGATTGAGGCGGAGCTCAAAGGGGTACATCAGGCTCTTTATTCGAGCCATGCAGTGTCTACCGCGTTGTTGTCATCAGGGGGCATAGAAGTAGGAGATGAGCCTGCCCAACTACGTAGAATAGCAAATGCAATAGAGGCTTGCCTTCGTCGGGTCCAGGAAGAAAAAGAGAAGGCCACAGAGGAATTAAAGAAAGAAAAGGAGGAATCCCTAGAGTAGCATCAGGTTGCGTAGCAAGAGAAAGATGACCTCCAGGTGAAGTTTGTAGAGGATAGAGCGCAGATCCAGAAGGAAAACGAACAACTGCTCGCAGAGTAGATTGGCATTAAAGAAGAAGTCACTAGAGCACTTCTCTCTGTGTCGGGCCTAACACAGATGGAAGAGGAAACATATGAGAGCCAAGTAGGGAATCTCATTGAAGCCATTCAATAGCTCCAAGCAAGAGTAGCAGAACTAGAATTACAAGTAGTGTCGAGCACTCTGCAGGAAGTGTGAGATCAGAGGGAAGAAAATGCCCAAAGTGCAGTCGAAAGAATCAAGGCATTGGCCTTAGAATGCAAACAACTCATCAAAGTGCGCAAACCTATGAGTGCCTTGCAGAGGACCCATAACTAAGGACATTGGAGTCACAGCTCTAGGAAATGAAGCAACAAGAAGTGACAATACAAGCACAGTTGAAGCTACTGTTAATGGTCGAGAAGATGTAAAGGTCACAATAACACCGCGTAGTTCAACAGTAGGTCCATTCCATCCAGAGTAAAGTCATGGAAGTGACCCAAAGACTCCAACCAGTACAGGACAAAGCCTGCATACCTTTTTAGGAGATCGAGGAACAAGGTGCACAACTGGAACAAGTGGTCACCACAGTGGAACAACGCTTGGAAGGACCTGTCACCAAGAAAGTCATTCAAGAGTTTGTCGAGTAGGAGGCTCTGGCGAAGCAGCAAGTCGAGGCAGCTCAAGCCAAGATCGAGGCCTTCGAAGCAGAGTTGTCCAGATCAGAGTGACTCGGGATGAGTCACAGGTGAGTGTTGGGGGCATGTTGGCCCTCGACAAAGTTTTGGATAACCTTGGTCGTGTTTGACCATTTTTGGGACTTCGACAGGAGGGTCGAAGACAGAGCGCCCAGGTGAAGTGGAGATCGTGGGATCTCGCCCCTGTTTTTGTAGGATTTTTGGGTTTAGGGCTTATGTAATGGGTATGGGATGTCAGCCCATGGGTTTACCCATGCTTAGGCCCCATTTGTAAATGTATAAATAAGTAGCTAGGCATTGCAAGAAGAATAAGGTCATATCTAAGTAGGCTTTGTGCAAGATATGTAAAGGTTTCTAAGTGTGATTAGTTGTGAAGGCTTTGTGCATACTTTGTGTTGAGAACTTGCAGAGTTAAGTGCAAATGATTGTAAGAAGGCTTTGTGTTGTGCCAAACTCAGGGAAGGAGGATCTGGCGAAGTGCGCACATATCTCCTGTCCTATGCGTTGTTGGTTTTGTGGCTCTGTGCATATAAGAAGACTGAAAGAAGATAATAAAGAAGACGAACATTTGGTGGACATGGCCCCATGCTGGGGGTGAACTACGTATATCCTGTGTTGTGATTGCTTTATGTTATTAATGTGATTTATTCTTAGTGTTGAATCTTTATGTATGTTAGATGCATTTGATGTAGTATCTTAGTGCTTAATAACATGAATGAATTCTAGATATGTCTGATGTTATGTGCTAAATGGTTAGATATGCTTAGATATTGTTGAATACTTCTTTGTTATGTAATTAGGGTTTGAATCTGCGATGTGAATAAGGATCAAAGACTAATGAACGTTAATTGCTAAGTGCTCTGTTAAGTATTGTTATTACAGATATGTGTCCCATCTAGGTTGTAGACATTTGAGTCCTACAACCCCTACCTCTACCTCGGGTGAGACTTCATCTGCTTCGTAGGTGTTGCCGAAAGGGCCGGTAGTTAGGGTTTTGTTGGTGCGTTGTTGAAGCATTGAACCCCGGGTCTACCCCTGTGCCAACAAGCATCAAACATACAAAATATTCTTAAGAATCCATCCATTGTATAATGGAATTTAACCAAATCAACAATCAATCAAAGAATTACCACATAGATTTATAATGGGAATCAACCTAATTCACAAGAGAAAACAACACTATTAAAATGGTTATAAGACATGTTTTATTCACAAAAGAAGCTTCATACAATGTCTTAGGCACTCCATTTTCTTAAGCTTGCTACAATCTCCATACTTTATATCGAGAGAGAAAAAGAGTTCAGTATGATGATACATTAATGTCTTTCCCTATTTCATTCTCCTTTTTTCTAGGTGGAGGATAGGTTGATAAGGTAAACCATGATGTCTATGTGTGGGATTTGTTGACTTAGTTAACTTTTTTTTTGTTTGCTAGTATGTGCTTGACTTGTGGGACTAGCCTCTGGCTATGAAACCACGACCCAATGACATCTAAGTTGTCAAAATCACCTAGGGATCACACCAAGCTTGGGCCATACTAACCTTTAGTTGGATGGATTTTTTAAGTGTCTCCTACCGACTACAACCGGTTTCAACCCTAAGTCGCCCTAGAAACGAAACCTTTTGAAACCAATCATACTAACAAAATTTGACGTTAACTTAGTTCACCTTAATCCATCTTCTATACAATAAATGGATAAAATCACATTCTTATTTTACAATAAATGGATAAACTCGGATTCTTTTGCGATAAATAGGAGGTTTTCTATACTAAACAATCTCTATATTTTCCTCAATGTCAATCGATTATAACTCTTCGATGATAAGTTGTTATGAAGATTTCCCAATCAGCTAAAGCTAATTAGTTACCTACATGATTTTCCAATGATCTTGGCATTTTAAATGTATTTTTGAAACGACTTTTTAATGGTTTTTTATCAACACTACATTATTGAAATGTCTCCTTTACAATTTATTTATGCACTTCAATATCATGTTCTCTTGAAGCCCCTTACTTTGTTTAGACTATCAACATGTGCCCTCGATTTATTTAAATTATAATTTATTATAATTTGCTTTATTCTCATTAAATCAAATGACAATCATATACTATATCCATCTTTATCCATAATGATGACCCTAGTTTTGATGACAAACATATAATCTATTATAATTTGCTTTATTCTCATTAAATCAAATGACAATCATATACTATATCTGTCTTTATCCATAATGATGACCTTAGTTTTGATGACAAACCTATAATCTATTATAATTTGCTTTATTCTCATTAAATCAAATGACAATCATATACTATATCTGTCTTTATCCATAATGATGACCCTAATTTTGATGACAAACATATAATCTATTATAATTTACTTTATTCTCATTAAATCAAATTACAATCATATACCATATCCGTCTTTATGCAATATATCAATATGGAACTCCAAGTACATTTAAAAAAATAATACAATTTAGTATTAGAACGGGATAACTTATTTGTTCTACAAACTAAAAATTAATTAAAATACTACTTCAAAAGTTAGATACATTTTTTTTTTAAGATAAACCTTTTTTAACTTTTGTCTCTATATGCTCCCATGGACGTTTCCTTTTCCATATTTAATCCTCTCAAGGAAGTGTAAATGCCTCATACTCACGTCTACGCTTCCGCTTCCTCTTTCTCTTTCTCTTTCGTTAAAACCAAATTTCTTCTATAATCACAAACTCTAAATTAACTCCATTGATCTTCTTTTATACAATATAGAGTCTAATTTCCTTTAATTTGCCAAATCTCAATTAATGAATCATATTCAGCCATCTATATTTTAAAAATATATACTAAAATATATTAAAATTAAAAATATATAATTTTTAGAGTGTAAGTTTTTATAGTTGGGATTTTTGAAATTTCCAATGTTTTGGGTGGACACTTCATCTATTATCATGAAAAAAAAAAAATTGAGAAAGATAAAAACTCCAAATGATTAAGAAAAAAATGATTAAAAGATAGAATTAATAAAAACTTTCCAGACGAACATAGTGAATTTATCCGTCCATCGTATGGATCCCAATCTATCAATCCCTATAATTTCTCCGTCTATCGATCCCGCCTTCTGGTTGGGAATTCGATCCAAATGTCGCGAATAGTAAGTCCCCATATGATGAGACCATAATAAAAGTAAAGAACCGGAAGTGACTGTATTCCATAGAGGCCCCGGAGGAGGTTCCCAACAGATATCAGCTGTCAAAAAGATTGAATGAATACCCAGCTGTTTGTTCCCAATTCAAATATGTTACCTACTGCTCATGGGTCTTTCAACCTGCTCTAGTATTATATGTAGATGACTTACTTATTATAGGAGTTCAGTTTATTCTATTGCAGCAGTGAAGTCCGCTTTGCATGACAACTGCTTGATCTAGTGTGAGTCGTCTAGTGCGGATGTGAGGGAAAGTGCCAAAGGATAATTGATGTGTAGGAAACCGGTCAGCTTCTTTTATCCGTGTCCACAAAGAACAAACAACATGTTATTGATGATAGAGTACTACCTAAACGAATATATCGGTAGATGATAGAGTACTACCTAAACTAATATATCGGTAGTCCATACAGACTTAAACTTCTTCCATTCTTGTATTCTAACAATGGGATGTTGAACAATCATGATGCACTTTAGTTTCTATTTTATAATGTAGGTGTATTATAAGTGTATATCATTTTAGGAAAGAGAGAGAGCTTTATTTGTTGTTTTGTTAAAGATTTACTGTATTGATATAATTATAAAATTATAGATTTACTGTAGTATTGATATAATTATAATATTATAGATTTACTGGATAGGGCGTTTTTAGAGCATGGAAAACATTGCCGTAAATAGTAAAGAAGAGGTTATGAAAGAGATGGTTGGTCGTTATTGGCGAGATGTATTATTAAGAATAATTGAAATGGAACGGAATGGGATATTTGTGTTTGTTGCTTTCCCAGCTTGGAGATAAGTACGCCTTCCAATCATTCAACTTTATGAATGAAAATAATATAATGGGCATGTGAGGAATGTAGGTTGCCTTTAATTTCTCCAGTCGAGTCCGAAAGAGCTATAGATTGATTTCTCCAATAGAGTCCGAAAGAGCTATAGGTTCCTCCATTAGCAATAGAGTCCGAAAGAGGTATAGGTTTCATCACGAGAGGTTGTCGGCAATGGAATCTAGTGAGCAAGTTGCAGCAACATAAACATATCAAATCAAATCTTAACTGATCATTAATTATGATAGCAAATAACGACATGCATAAAAGAATCAATCAAATCTAAGCATTGGACGAGAAAGACTGGCNGTATTCTAACAATGGGATGTTGAACAATCATGATGCACTTTAGTTTCTATTTTATAATGTAGGTGTATTATAAGTGTATATCATTTTAGGAAAGAGAGAGAGCTTTATTTGTTGTTTTGTTAAAGATTTACTGTATTGATATAATTATAAAATTATAGATTTACTGTAGTATTGATATAATTATAATATTATAGATTTACTGGATAGGGCGTTTTTAGAGCATGGAAAACATTGCCGTAAATAGTAAAGAAGAGGTTATGAAAGAGATGGTTGGTCGTTATTGGCGAGATGTATTATTAAGAATAATTGAAATGGAACGGAATGGGATATTTGTGTTTGTTGCTTTCCCAGCTTGGAGATAAGTACGCCTTCCAATCATTCAACTTTATGAATGAAAATAATATAATGGGCATGTGAGGAATGTAGGTTGCCTTTAATTTCTCCAGTCGAGTCCGAAAGAGCTATAGATTGATTTCTCCAATAGAGTCCGAAAGAGCTATAGGTTCCTCCATTAGCAATAGAGTCCGAAAGAGGTATAGGTTTCATCACGAGAGGTTGTCGGCAATGGAATCTAGTGAGCAAGTTGCAGCAACATAAACATATCAAATCAAATCTTAACTGATCATTAATTATGATAGCAAATAACGACATGCATAAAAGAATCAATCAAATCTAAGCATTGGACGAGAAAGACTGGCGGGCACGCAAGTGGCAGTACGCTGAACCTGACAGAGAAAAAGTGTGTTCGCCCTGCCCCTAAACTTCATGGACGACGACTGGACTACAACATTTGTTGAATCTCCTCTTCCTCCCGGGCAATACATTTGTTGAATCTCCTCTTCCTCTTCCTCCCGGGGAATGCCGTTTTTATGAGCCGCTTCTTTCGTAAGTGATATGATTAATAAATATTAACTCGTACGGTCACTATTATTGATCATCTTACCTTTGATTATCAGCTGACTGCATAAATTCGGAATTCCAGTATTGGAATGTTACAGAGGAGCAGGTGGAGTCAATAGTGACTGTTTAAGCACATCGGGATCAGGGTTGTAACTGCTTCAAGAATGAAGGTCAGCATGAACATATTTTTATTTTTATTTTCGTAATTTCCGATTTAATTACCAAGCTTCACTTTTGTGAGATCCATAACCAGTTTGATTATAATAGAATGTATGGGCATTCATATTTTCTCCCTTAAATTTCCATGAACATCTCTAAGTACGTGTCTTTCAGATAAGCCAGGTTCTTAGTCATCCATTGATGAGTTTCAGATAAAGCCGCTTTATATTCTTAGGAGCTACTGAAATTTCACTTTACTTGAATAATCGTTATGAATCTGGGTCTGTGTACAGATATTCAATTGGGTTCACCGGAAATTTGGTCAAAATAATGATAAGGATTCAGGGCACGGTAAGTGTTGATTAGCGATTTTAAATTTATATATTGTACTTTTTAATTAGTATGCTTACGGTCTGTCGAACATGGGTTTGTGGAGAGCAGGCCTGCATGATAGAGTGGCGGAGGAGCAGTTAGAAAGCAATTATAAGAGAGCTGGTGATGGAGGTCGCGGCAGTATTGGTGCAAGGAAGTCGTCGCATTCAGCGAGAAGGATGTCCCCGTCCCCCAAAGAAAAAGATATTATAGATGACCACAAACTCTTAAAACACCGCCACAGCACCTTAACTTTAACTGCTGCTACAGCATTCCAGCAGGTGGAGGAGGGGGCCGGGGAGTACTGGCTATCGGTCGGAAGTGAGAATGGGACGGACGAGCAGGTGAGGAGGGTCATCTCGCGCGGCCTACTGGCGATCGGGACGTTCGGCCTGGAGCGCGTGGATGAAGTGGAGGAGGAGGAGGAGGTGCGAAACCTGGTGGAGAGAATCGATTCCGACCTCACTGCCGGCGACGTAGAGCTCTTCCACGATGAGCTCGAAAAGGTCTTCGGCCTTAAAAATCATCAGCTCGACCCTATGTTAGGTTATGCAGGCAACACAGAGTCCCCGTCCCTATCTCCGCTTCATGGAAATAGCAGCAGCGTCAACGACCTCTATCCCCTGCATCAATTTTTCTTCAATTCCAGTAAAGCAGATATTAACAACCACCACCACCACCATAAAAGGAAGGATCAATCGGCGCCCAGAACATCGTTGAGAGATCTTTTTTCCGCCACCACCACCAGCAAGAGGGAGGATCAACAGGGCGCTATAAAACCCAGCGATTCCAAAGGCAGCGAGTACAACGTCAAGAAATCCGGGTGGAGCCTCTCCTCCTTTGTGAAAAGAGTTGTGAAAGGGAAGACACATACTACTGACTCGAGATGCAAAGTAGAAAAGGTGAGGATGGGCGTATTTTTTCCATTTGCATATGCATGTATATAGCATGAAAGTAGTAATTTAGTTTGTGCACAGGTGATGCAGGGACTGTTCCACAGGAAGATTTACCCCGATACAGATACAGATACAGCAGTCCCGCATCGTAAAAAGAAGTGTAATAAGCTGACAAGCTGTATTATCCCACCAAAATTAAACGATGATCATGATCATTCCATCTATACTGCTAACACAACCAGTGATCCTGAACTGGTTTGTTCGGCAGGATTGTGCACTGCTCATGAGCACTGGATAAATACGGACGCTGACTGTAAGTCCCTTTCATTGCTTTTGCACATCATTTACTCATTTATAACTGCATACTAATTACATCTATTCATTTGCAGATGTTGTGTTGGAGTTTTGACTGCGCTGTTCGTTCAACCATTATATTAGTTTTACATCCTTCTTAGTTACTCGCTTCTACTTTTCACCTCTAGTTACTCGCTTGTATTAATGCATGGGACGATATCCATTTAGTGCACTCTATGTTATTAATCCCATCTATTGTTTATTTATGTATGTATATGTTAATTCAATATATTTATCCGTCTGCAATTGGAGAGAATTTGGAATGGCAACTTAGTTCGGCCCTAACAATATATTTATCCGTCTGCCTGCCTGGTTACTAAATCGGAGAGAATTTGGACTTGGAACTCAGTTCGGCTCTAAGAATCTGTCTATGTGGACAGTACATTCAATACCGTAATATATTAATGACCAAGAACATTTGGACTCTGAACCCAATCCGACCCTAAGATTCTGTCTATGTGGAAAGCACTGTGTTCAACATCGTCTGCCGTGTCTGTCTGTATGCGTAGTATTTACATTGTGCAGGACAAACATAGTGGAGAATCAATTCAACTATCGTTTCATTCAAGGTACAAGTGCCTTCCATAAATACAAATCTCACAATATTGCTTAACTTTTCATGGTGGGATGATCCAGTATAAATGTGTGAAAAAACTCGTAATATTACTTAACTTTTCATGGTGGGATGAATAGTATAAATGCCACGACACAGTGCATGCAGAGCATCCTAGGCACTTTCTTTTTTTATTAAAAAATTGTAAGATAGTGAAAGACTGTTTTGTTCTTAGTGAATCTATGGCAATGGCAACTTTGAAATGGAAATTCTCTAACTGTGTATATCATTTGGATTCATTTTATTCAAATGATAAAATTAATATTTTATAAGATTTATTTTTTATCCTGATTTAATTATTTTGGTTGTATATGGATACAAAGTGTTTTTTTTAATTTGAATATTTAAAATAGTTGTAAGTTCAGAAGTCAAGAAATACAATGAGTAAATATGAAGTTATGAATGAGTAAATATGAAGTTTATGGATGAACAAATGATTTTTTTTTTTTTTAAGGTTTGAGTAATGTCGATGGTTGTGGATTTTAAAACCTCGTGTATAGGACCTATAAATGTAATGGAGGCTCTAGAGCTTGGTTAATTTATAAGAAATAGTGCAGATTTATTATGGTGGTTAATTTTACTAGAAATTTTATTATTGTGGTGTATTTTTATTTGTTTTCAATTGAATTGTAGACTATAGAATTTGTTTATAGTGATTGTGGAGAAATTAAATTCCACACTGCATGTGAGACATTGTAGGGCACAATGATCTCACTCCATCAAGTGATATTGGAGAAATTAGATTCTTGAGGGATTGTGGCAATTCCAATCATGAGAAGAAGGAAAAGTCTGGATGATTCAAATGAGGGTGTGATGTTGGATAGAGTTATCTGAATCTGAATGGGTAAATGAAGCATGCCTATGAAGCATGCCTCTAGTGGTAGGATTGGGTAGATATTGTAAGAGGAGATACAACTCTCATCTTGAATAGCACTAGGTAGAGGTTGTGGAGAATGGGGGATTGGAGAAAATAAATTGCAAGACCGAATGGAAATGGAGACGTTGGAATTTTCTAGGCATGCACCTCCAAAACACTAATGGAGTGGATAAAAAGCATGCAGAAATATTTTCACTACTATGAGATTAAAGATCCCTAGAGAATGAAAATTGCTTGTAAAAAATTGAAGAGCTATGCATATGACATATGATAATGGCTAAAGATGAACATAAAATGAAGACACGAAGATGAGATTTGGAATTGGGAGTCACCAAATTGAGAGGTGAAATTGTAAATGATAATTATACTTTGAAAATGAATAGAACATTAGAGAAATTGAAGCACAAGAACATATATGTAGACAATATTTTGATTAATTTTGTAAAGTGGATATCAACTTTGGTTTTGTATGTGATAGGGAGAAACATATCATGCAATTTGTTGATGGATTGAAGTCATCCATTAGAAGTAAGATAACTACAGAGATGATGTAGTCATTAGAAGAGGTTTATAATTTAGCTTTGAGAATCAAGAAGGTGAACATAAAGAAAAAATACAAGAGCATGCAAAGAAATGAGAAAGAACGAGAAATTCCATTGCATGTCATGGCACAATGTTATTTGTGAAATTAGGTTACATGTTGTTGAAGAAAATGATGAGGAGAGTGTACATGAAATGCATAATAGCATGTTGAAAGAGAGGTTAGAAGGATTTGCAATAGAATATCGTTGAAGGAAAAGATTGGCATAAAATAGTTTATGCAACAAACATAAGAAGAACCATAAATTAGCTATCATGAGGCTAGACTTTTCATTCTACTTGAGAGTCCCATAGCACTCAAGAAGCTTAGTCTCCACACAACACCAACAGGTTCTCGCAAGATGGACATGACCATCAACCACTTGCATCACCTAGTCTATGTCGAATCAATATTATTTGATCAAACCAAATCCAGGGACCTTAAGAGTGTGTGGAATGCCAAAGTGTTTGTTTCACTGTAAGTGATGTTACACCATTGCCACCCAAAAATAGACAATGCTACATCATTGCCTCCCTTGAGCCAATGATACTTGAACAACAAACTACCCAATGTGAGATCACATTGTCATCCATCTAGGCCAACACTTGATATTCCTTGAAGATCATGTTCTTACATTACCAATAATTCATACACCTTCAGTACTCACCAATGTCAACATCTTGTCATAGATAACACACAATATTTCATACTACCAAATCACACCATTCTTAGTCAAAGCCTACTATGAAACACTTCATTGGTCATCCACCCTACTTTGATAGACATGTCGAGCTGCAGATATACCATGTAAATCAACATTTAATTGTCAACCCGGGAAGGTAGACTTAGAGGAACCAGCACAGGAAATGCAGGGCTGAAGAGGGGGTTTAAAGGATGCCAAACTAATCTCTGAACTGCTAGAAGAAACTCGCTGGAAGGAGCTACTGTACTCTACTTTTCTCTGTACTACTCTGTACTAACCGGTACTGTTCTGTATATGCATGAAAAAGATCTACCGCACACTGATGACTGAAGACAATTAAGTTTCTGCTACTTATTACTCCACACAACTCAGCAACCTTCTAATTCATAATGCAATGAAACTCTCTATTGTAACCAAATGAAATGCTATTTCTGTTAATCAATGGATGAAAAGATAACATCTAAACTGGAGTCTTGGAATACTAAACCCTCTGTTGCAATCAAATGAAATTCTACTTCTATTCTATTAAACCAATGAGAAAACTGGCAATGCAAATTGGAATCGAATCTGGAGTCTACTTTAAATGCAATATATACATCTCTGTTTCCATTGAAGGGGGCCCTGCCTTCTCTGTCAACATACTGTTCTCTAAATCAATGCATACTAGAAAATAAATCTCACAGCAAAATGGCAATAAAGGAAATCGTGTTAATGAAAACCCTACAGCAGAATGGCAATAAAGGAAATCGTGTTAATGAAAACCCTACAACAGAATGGCAATAACAGAAATCGTGTTGATGAAACTCTCA
>SNQJ01S0044498.1:35534-45703 GCA_010110895.2 Picea sitchensis | reverse complement strand
CTTAACAAAAGACTTCAGGAGAGTAAACAATATCAGCAAGAAAATGTTATAAATCCGGAGCCCAACAAGACATCCTTGGTCCTCCTATCCTACATGCTAATACATTATCCTCACTGTCTTGCAACTGTCACTCATGAGTCAACTACCAAGGCTACCAAACATATAGATTCATAATGCACCCTTGGCCAAGTTTGCTTAAAGTTCCTTCTATCATGCCATTGTTAGTGGCCCCTCAAGTAGGGTCCTTATAGTGATAGTGTGCTCGAGAAAGTGTATGTGCATAACAAAGATATTGCAACAATAAGTGATGTTGCAGTACATGATAGTGTTGTAGAATAGAATGGTCTTGTAGAAGCGGAGTTGCAAGGAGATGGTGTTATTGCAAATGTGATAGTGGAAGAGATGTAGATGAGAATGTTTGATTTATGTAATGTTTTTTGTGGTAACTTTGTTTTAGGTGAAGTTGAATGTGCAACAAAATAAAAATAAAATGTATAGTGAACAAAAAAAGATGCAACAATAGTAGCAGGAAGTGTTAATGTGAAAAAATGAAGATGTGGCATAACAACGATAAGAGGAATATGATTGCAATAGAGGAGTGGTTGCAATAAGAAAAAAATGAAATGAGGAGATGCTTGAGAACCAAGCATTGGTAGAGTTTTTTGAGATAGTTGTAATGGTGCAAAAGAGGGAGGATGGGGAGGTAGTAAGCACCATCAAAAGGGAACAATTCAAGGTGGTGAGCTCCATTGGGAAATATTTGTAACAATTGTCAGAGGTGGAGAAGTTGCAACATGTGGTGGAATAGATAATGGTTATTATGATGAAGACGAAGCAAGCGAGGAAAATGGGAAAATTGAGAATGGATATAAGTTGCCTACAATTTCAAAGTGCAAAGGTGTAGATTACAAATAGGAAAGAGATGGATGTTGAATGGAGAGGGTTGAATGATGAGAAATTCAAGTGTGGAAGAGGCAGAAGAAGAAAATAAATAAAATATGAACACTTTGAAAAAAAAATATTTATTGACAAACTTGTGAGAAAAATGAATACATTTTCCAACTATGGAAGTTTGATGTAGGCATAGCCATAGCACTATGGATTTCCTATGCATTTTCTTTCATTTTCTTAGTTTTTGTTTTATTTTGTATGTAGTTGTTGATACCTTTACCTTCTCTTGTACAAACCTTACCTTTTCTTGAACCCCTTGTTTTAAAAATGTTCCATCTATGAGGAAGTGAGAGGAACTTTCCTTATCCATTGTAAGGCCTTCCTATTTTAGGGCCTCAAAAAAATAAATAATATCTCCTAATCTTCTACTGAAATGACTGCAATTTAGTTTTGAATTTTTCTTTATGCAAGGAATAAACTAGTACATAGACAACATAATAAATTAGACATCATAATAATAACAGACCAACTAGTAAAATACATACCTCGACCTACAGGTTGGTTGATTTATCCCATTTCCTGTTTGTTCTTGTTATTTCCCAACTGCCCCAAACTGCCCAAATTGAATATTTACCTCCCAGCCAACTAGTAACAACCTCTTTGGCTCCCTAGCTCTAGGAAGCCTTGTGGCTTCTTGGCCCCTGAGCCCAAAGTTCCCAGCAACAACAGTGCTCCTGTAAAAGTTTCCCCAAAACAATCTTTGTCCTTCAATTTCCTCCTTCTTCCCTCTCTCTTTCAGAATTTCTTCCTTCTCTTCTTCTTCCCCCATTTTTTCCCAAAAACAAAAGACCCCTCTCCAAGTCCTCTCCCCTCTTCCTTATCCTCCTCTCTCAAATCCTTGTCCCTCATTCATATCCCCAACTACCTTATCCCCTCATTAATTCCCTAACCTACCATAATATAATAAAATAGTAAAAAGACTCAATGAATTTATTTTAATAATTAATTAAATTTAAATTAACAACTATGATCAATAAATAATCAATTGGGTTGTTACATACACCCACCCTTCAAGAAACTTCATCCCGAAGTTACAGTAATTTACAATACAAGGGTAAAGATACATGATTCATACATCCATATCAGATAAACAACATCAGCAATTTAAAACACTTATACACACTAGTGTACATGTACAAGGCATGCATGTGTAGCTAGCACATACATGACTTGCACATGTACCAATGACACTAATTATCACACCTAAAGTAATTATTGTATGCGTCCAATCCAATCAACAAGACCATTCATTTCATAAAAGATAGTAAACCATTTAAAATATTCTCAAAATACCTCAATTATAATAATTTAGTACAAGCAACATTCACTTAGATAATTATAGTTCAGTTAAGAATATATATATATATATATATATATATATATATATAAGAGGAAATCAAGAAATTCTACTATAAGGTGAAAACTCTACACACTCTCAACTACTTCTAGTCATCCTTCCTCCCTAACCTACTTCCATCTTTCATCCCTATCCTTCCTCTGCTGGACTAGCTTGGAGCATCAACTATATTGACCTAACTCCATATAGAACCCATAAGAGGAAGTGTAAACTCTCTTGACCAAGCTTCCCCAGCAAGCAACTAACAATCATCATCACACGTCTAGGGGAGCGTGAGCTAACACCGTCCTCCCATGACTCTAGGTTTCAGAGGATACACGGTGGGAAATGCCTCCACCCCTCCTAATAGAACTAGGGTCAACACCCTACCATGGACGATACAGTGGCACTGTGTTGCTGGTAATTTTTTCATTGTATATTCCGTTTCAGGCAATCTTGCCACCTGAAAAACCCGCACTTGTCCACATATCATAGCAATGCATTTGAACCAACATAATTTCACATACAAATATTCATACCATACTATTTCTTGGTCCATGTTCACGACCTCAACCTTTTATTATCATTATCCTTTGGCCATTTCATATCCCATTGAATTGCATATTAGTCTATAACTCAAACTCATACATATCTATGCATTACTATCATGTAAATGCATTTAATCATATTCTCAATTCGTTGTCCATGTACCAAAAACTTTAAATGTCAAAATTTTCAAGTTAGAAATAGATTACATAATATCCATCATAATTCAAATAACGATAAACATTCATAGAATTGACATTCACATAGGTCCATATGTCTTAAAATTTCAAGTGTATGATTAATAGTTTCACAGTTAATAGAAAATAAAAGATGAATAGGCCTTAAGTAATTCTAGTTATCTATGTCAAAAGGTGGCATTACATACACCTAACCTTCGGAAAACATATTCCCAAGGTGGTAAAAAAAAGTGAGGGATGATCTTGTCGTAAGGTCTCTGCATCCTCCCAAATAACATATCCTGGGCTATACTTGTCCCACTAGACCTTAACTTGGTCTACCAGACGATTCCTGAGTTGTCATACCCTACAATCCAATACATGTAACGGTTCGACCATGAGGGTTCCCGCATCCGATACCTGCAATTCCTTCCAATTCAGTTTATGAGATTCATCAAAAACATAATGTCATAGAACATATACATGAAAAACATTATGAGTTTTATGCAAGTGGGGTGGCAGTACGAGACGATAGGCAACGGGTCCAATTCTTTCTTGGATTTTAAATGGTCCTATAAATCGAGGAGACAACTTTGTCCCCTTCCCAAACTGAATGGTACTCTTATTAGGCCTGATATGAATGAAAACTTGATCTCCCACTTTATAACTTCAGTTAGTCATATGTGCATTAGCATAACTTTTTTGCCTATCCTCTGTTTCCTTTAGTCGCTACCTAATCTCAATCACATGTTCCTCCATCTCTTGAATCAATTCCAGCCGAATTGTCACTCGATATTCTAACCTTTCCCAACTCAAAGGTGTCTCACATGGCCTTCCATATAGATCTTCATAGGGTGGCATTCTAATGGAGCTATGAAAATTGTTATTGTAGGCAAACTCTACCAAATGTAGGTACTTCTCCTAATGGGTTTGATTATCCATAACATACATCCTAAGCATGTCTTCCATAACCTGATTTACTCTCTCAGTTTTCCCATCTGTTCCATGATGATATTTTGTGCTTAAGTTCAACTAAGTTCCCAATGATGACTACAAACTTGTCCAAAACCTACATGTGAATCAAGAGTCCCTATCTAAAATTATATTATTGGGTAACCCATGCAAACGGATGACCTCACTTATAAACACATGTTCCACATCAATGACATCATAAGTGTCTCTAAATGGAATAAAATGATCACTCTTGCTCAAATTATTAACTATCACAAGAATGACATAGTGCTTGAGCAATGTGAGAAAAAATCCCACAAAAAAATCCATAGAAGTGACTTCCCACTTGGACATAGGAACATCATGTGATTGTAGGAGACCTGTAGGGTGGTGGTGGTCAACCTTCACTTGTTGACACTCTAGGAACTTGGTGAGGAAATGGACTACAACATGCTTCATTCCTACCCAAAAGAAAATCTTCTTCATGTTTGTGTACATTTTCTTGACACCTGGATGTGCACAATAAAGTTCTCTATGGGCTTCCTTGAGTATGATGCTTTGAATATGCACACTTTCGGGGATGTACATCCTTCCCTAATATCTTAACAATCCATATACTTCAAGACTATATCCTTCATACCTGGGTTATAACTGCCTCCCACTCTAGAGGGTTGAAGTAACCTTTAAATACCAACTATCTCCAAGGAGTTGCCCCAACATTCACTCCCTCAGATTAACTTTTAAGGGTACCAAGGAGAAGACACATGGTCTCCTTCCCAGGGCGTCTGCGACCACATTTTCCTTTCCCTTGGTGTAAAAAATTCCAAAATCGTACTCACTCATAAAATAAATCCATCGCCTCTACCTGGCATTGATATCCTTTTGAGTGAAGATATGCTTTAAGATTTCATGGTATGTTTTGAGCTCAAAGCTTTACCCACTATATAATGCCTCCAAATCTTCAGAGCTAGCATTACAACTGCCAACTCTAAATCATGAGTAGCGTAAATCTCCTCATATTTCCTCAACTTTCTTGATGCATACGCTATCACTCCCCCATCCTTCATTAGCACGACCCCCAATCCTTGCTTCAAGGCATTCGTGCAAGCTGTGAAGTCTTTTTCTATATCCGACACTCGTAGAATTGGTGCACTAGTTAGTAAACTCTTAAGTTCGATGAATGCAATATCACATTCTTATATCCATTTATACCTGACCCCCTTGTGTTGTAAGGTGGTGATGGGTTTTTCTATTTTAGAGAACCCTTCCACAAACCTCCAATAATAACCAGCTAACCCCATGAAGCTTCTCACCTCATGAGCATTTTTCATCACTGGCCATTCCATAATGGTCTTTACCTTTTCTGGATCCACGAAGATTCCTTCATTGGAAATGATATGACCTAAATAGTGAATTTGTTTCTGGAAGAAATAACACTTCGACAACTTGCCATACAATTTGTTCTCTCTAAGGCATGACAATACCACTCACAAGTGTTCCTCATGTTCTCTTTTGTTCTTGGAATAAATGAGGATATAATCCATAAAGACATGTACAAATCATTCTAAGTAATTTCAAAATACACCATTTATGAAGCTCATCACTACTACATATTGAAAATCTTACGACGACTACTTATGACGAAAGTACTCTTTCGTCGCAAAATTCAAGAGAAAAAGTTCAATTATTCATTTTTTTTTCTAAATCCACCCCGTATTCGTCGCTATCTCAACAAATGTACTTTTTCTAAATTGATATGGTCAAAGTTTGTCGCAAGAGCGACGAATGACCGTTATAAGTGACCATTATAAGTGACCGTTAAATATGACAAATAAGTAGGTAAAAAAAATGAAATATTTTAGGTCACAGTCGTCACAATTGCGACGATGGTGACCTAAAATTGAACTATAAATATTTGACGATTTAAAGATGTTGCGAAAATCTTGCTATAACAACGACGGTTCCAAAAGGGTATTTTTGTGCAGAAGTTGTGCGGAAGAATGTCGCAGAATATAGTTAGAGGTGGGGAAAAAAGTAAAGCAGGTGAAAAGGGTGATGGTAGATGTTATTTGCCTTGTAAAAAATGTTGTTTCATACATCCCGTAAGAATTTTAATAGCAACATCTACAAAACATTGTAGGAAATATGGGCACATTGATGGTGGATCGAATCAATATCGTCTCATGGTAATTAGCTATATATTCATTTTTATTTTTTATTTTTTCAATTTTATATAAAATTATATATATGTGTGTATATATATTGTTTGAATGTTTGTTATAGTATACACTAACTTTTCATGATTGTTTGTAATTATAAAGTTAGAGTTGCCCTCTAACTTTCTACAGAATATTGCACCAAGTATTAATATAAATGATGTTGTACAAGCTGAGGAGCATCATGACCAAGCAAATGAGGATCTCATGGAAGAATATGATGGGACAAATCAAGTTAATGATCCCATGGAAGAAGATGATGGGACAAATCAAATGATCCAAGATTTTTTTTCGCAGTCAGATGAGGATGGGGACAATCCTGGTATTTATGATGAACCTCTATTAGAAAAGACAAATAAACGACTTTATGAAGGATCAAGAGAAAATCTTCTCTCCACTACATTGTTGCTAGTGAACTTAAAGGTTATGAATAATTTGTCGAACACTTGTATGACATAGATCCTAAGGTATGTAATATGTTTCATCTCATATTATACATAAATGTTGATTTTTTTCTATTTGTTTTTAGTGTTATTTAATGTGTAAAATAAGAATGCAATTTTTACGATTAATATTCTTACATTAACTAGTTATTTGTTATGTTGTAGATTGTTAGGTGAATTTTTGTTACCATCGTCAAATATTTTACCTCACACATATCGAGCTTTGTATGTCATTATGAAAGACATTGGAATGGATTATAAAACTATAGATGCATGTCCTAATGACCATATTATATATTATGGACAACATGCTTTGAAAACAGAATGTCAGCAATGTCTTATTAGTAGATATCAAATCGATTAAGTAACAAAAAGGGTGCCTCGAAAGGTTCTTCATCATATTCCCATAATTCTACCTTTGCAGCGATTGTTCAGGTGTGAAAGAATATCACAATTTATGGATTACCATGCACATAACAGAAGTGGAGATGGTGTTCTTCGAATGCTCGTCGATGGTTCTGCATTTAGGGAAATTGAGGAAAAACAGGCAGATTTCAAAGATGAACCTCGTAATGTTAGGCTTTCATTGGCAACTAATGGTGTTAATCCATTCAGAGAGATTAGGTCTATTTACTCAGTGTGGCGTATTTTTGTTATCAACAATAACATTCCTCCTTGGATGTCAATAAAGAGGGAGCACATAATGTTGACAATGATTGTTCCAGGTATTTGTTTACATTAATTTTTTGAATTTAACATTTTCACTTGTTTCAATTTTTTCATAATATCTTTTGTTTATTTATTTAATTATATATATTACATGATATCATTCCTATAGTAATTATGTGTAATTTCAAACAATTAGGTAAGTACCAAGTTAAAGATATGAATGTATATATCGAGCCTCTTATTGACGAGCTACTAAAGTTATGGGTTGGCATCACAATGTATCACATATGTAAACCAATCCAGGAGAAGAAATTTAAATTCCGTGGAATACTTTTATGGACAATTCATGATGCCCCTAGACTAACACATTTTGTGGTATGTAGCATTCTAATATTTCTATTTAATACTATATAATTTTTTTAATGTTATCATGGTGCATGTTTAATTTTTAAATAATCTCATCGTATAATTGACATTAATCCATTTGTTGCAGGTCTTCAAACAAAGGGTAAATTTGCATGTCCAGTTTGTGACCCTAAGATGAAGTATCGTCATTCAAAATTTTTAGGAAAGATGGTGTTTGATGAGTATAGGCATCTTCTTCCTAAGAACCATAGGTATCGTACTACTTAAAAACATATTTTCAATGGGAAAGAAGAGACTGGTTTAAAACCACGAAGAATTACACCTCACCTATGGAGGTTGGAATATAATAGAAATCGTCAAGGTACTCAATTTCATAATGTATCACAGATCATGTAATGTTTTTAATGTTTATTTTAATCATTGAATTTATTTTACCGTATTTGATAATTATTTTTGTGATTTCTTTTATGCTTCATGAAAGCCACAATCATCATGAAGGTATTAATAATGGGATTCCATGAGGAATGAAATGTTATCCCACTCAATTCATGAGGTTTCCCTACTATGAGGAGCTAAAAATAGCTCATTTGTTTGATACAATGCATATCAGGAAGAATGTGACTGAAACGTTATGTCAAATCATAGATGGTAGGAGGGACAAGGAAAAAATTGTCAAAATTTGTACTGACATTCAGGAAGCCAATCATGCAATGCGAAGTGTGATCCAATATTCAAATAGATCATATGGAGTACTATACCAAAATAACCATCATGGTTATTGACAGAGCAACAAAGAAATGATGTAAAAGAGGTCATTCAAAGAATTAAATTTCCCATGGGTTTTGCTTCAAATATAAAAAATATCTTAACGAAGAAAGGTCAATTTGGTGGGGTAAAAACACATGATTGGCATACCTTCATTAAGGTAATAATTCTGGTATACATATTTATATATATTGACATTATACATCTTTTATTTTTTTTATTTTTTCTTGTCTACTTTGGTCGAAACAAATAACAATTAATTTTGTTGTTATAGTATGTTCTACTGCTATCTCTCCCAAACGACTTTGACAACAATGTCAAACATGTTATATATAATCTTGGAAAATACATGAGGTAAGTAGTTGTGATTTATATGTAAAATGTTCTTTCAAATTATTGTTGTACTTAATGATACGTGTTTTACTTATAATGTAATATATTATACTATGTTATGTTGAAACATGTTATTTTCTTGTGTCATGATCTCATGTAGATGGTTGTCATTGAAAGAAATCCATGAAGATGATATAAAGTATTGGAAGAGAGAAATTTCTCGTTTAATGTGTGAAATGAAAAAGTATATACCTCCAACATTTTTCAATGCACAAGAACACTACCTCATACACCAAGTTAAGGAGATTAAAATTTGTGGACCTATTCACACAAGGTCAATGTGGATGGTGGAGAGGCACTTGAAAACATTGAAGGCATTGGTTAGACAAAGAGCACGTCCTGAGGGTTCTATGGAGGAGGGATATATGGTATATCAATTCATCATATATATTAGTTAGTATCTTCCTAAATTAACAGCGCAAACTATGCATGCAGTGGATCACATTTGGGATGTGAACTCCATAAAACAAATTGAAGATCAGGAGCATATTTTGGGACAAGGTAGAATGAAAAAAAATGAGAGGTAATATATTAATAATTGTGAAAAGTTATATTAATAATACATATAAAGTTTCATTTTTTGTGTATATGATCATACTCATTAATATATTAATATAATTTATTTCATAAATTATAAATATTTATAATTACCTGCATATTGGATGTTATAAGTAATATTTAATATTGGTGAATTATGTTTTTTTGATTCAGTTGCTCAAGAGTGGGATGCACTGCATTTATATATTGCAAATAATCTTGACTAGATGAATGTATGGATTGAAATATGTAAACAACATAATGGAGGTAGGTTATCATGATGAGGAAAGAACTGTTATTCAACATGCCAATGGATTTCCAATGATTAAAACAATGGTGTTTGAAAGAGGACATGATCGCTATGTTTTTCCAAGCCAATGTGAATAGGTCTTTTACTCAAATGTTCTAGGTGAAAGGGATTGGTCATTTGTTGTTAGATATGATCCAAGAGGAGGCCAATTAAGTATACTCATTTACAGGAAGAAAATGATATTGAAGATCAACAAGATGATTCAATAGATCATACAAAGCCGAAAGATCATGGAGGTTTGACAGATGAAGAAGACGAAGAAGATCATGATCTAGGCGTAGGAGACAATATTGCAATTCTTGGTGATGATGTTGATGAAAATATGCTCGAAAATGACATTGATGATATCATCAATCCTTTCAAGATCGTTTCAGAACCAGATGATGATATAGATGTCGAGTTTGATGAAGAAGATCAAGATAGAGAATAAGGATGATTACATAGATGTTGAGGTTGGATTAGGTACGTGACTATATAATATTTTAATTTGTATGAATTATTCTCTTAAAA
>SNQJ01S0044497.1:0-49782 GCA_010110895.2 Picea sitchensis | reverse complement strand
GCCTTGTCCACTTCTCTTTGCAGGCTATGCTACTCATGCTTCGTGTTTATACAAAAGCCTTCCTTCACTTTGTCATTCCATTACACGCATCTCTCTCAAAGGGTTACATTTCAAAACATATTCAATGAAAAATTGTCAGGGAGTGGTCGAAATCACCCATATGCAAATCTGACAATATATTTCTGTAAATTTTCAAACGAATTTTAGGAATAGTAAATATAATACAAATTCAGGCAATTGCAGAATCATCTGATCATCACCGATGAACTGTCCAAATCACGTATCGATTCCCATACACAACTTTTTAATTTGCAAAACCCCAAGACGATTTTCGCGGACGTACAGAAAAACTTCAACACTGCCGATGCAAATCTTCCATCATCGCCCTTCGCTTGGAAGTCAGAGACCGCAAGAAAAGAAAGTTGAAGGCCATCCATGAGCTCGTCATTTCTCAGACTCCGCTCCTCTGCAATCGTGAGCAACTTCTTGCCAGAAGACCACCGTTTCCCCACACATTCCTTCTGGGAAGGAGTGATTTCCATCCACTGTCCTTTGCCTGCTGCTACCAATTTCGGAATCGCCATTACCAAACTCTTTTCGGAGAAAACAATCTTGAAATAAAAAACCCCAACCTTCACCAAACCCTAGAGACAACTTCTTTGCAAACTGCAATACATGGTAACTTACAGCGCGTTTTAATAGAAGAAAACTGCTTGCAGAGCACGCAACTCAGAAAATTCTGAGAAGATCTCTTTCGTAAATTTCACGATACCTGACGTGGGCTGTGATGCGTTGTGCTATGAATTTAAAGAGGAGGAAACGGAGGAGCGCGATGCTGCGAGTCGGACAAAGTAATGGACATGGACGGAGGGAAACCAGGGACTGAGACGGCGGCCTGCTTGTCGTCCTGTTGAAGTTGATCAAGAGAGCTTCGGTGTTTCCAGATTGCAGAAGGGAGGCTGACACTGAGAGACTTCATATGGAAGAGGGGGCCGCCATTGCCATCGGGCATCGGTGGAGGCGAGAAACCGCGTGAAGAATTGCCGCTGTCCGTGATGTCGTCTGAGGAAGCCGAAAAGACCGTCGAATTTCCCTCCATTTAAATTTCAAAATTCAAATTCCAAGGGACGTCGAGCGGAACGGGGAGCTGGGTGGCGGAGTGGCGAACGGGGCGGAGGGGCGCTGGGCGGCGGAGGGGTATGACGGCCGGCTGGGCGTTCAACCTTTTGGTGCCCGGTGCCCGAGACGTCCCATCGGGCTCCAAAACGTAGCGCAGTTAGCTTACTCCTTTTTTTAAGGTCACCATTTAAGCAAAGCATACACTTTTATATTTAAAAATAATAATCATATATATTTTCAAAATAATAACTTTGCATATTAATTTTATTATATTAAAAATATAATTAAAAATTAAAATAATATTTATATTTTAATTTTCTTTTTTAAAAATAATAATAATATTTTTTTTTATCTATAAAATATAGATAATATTATAATTATTTATAAATATAACTTTAAATAATTATAAAAAGCTATTTTCTTATATTTGAAAGCTAAAGTATTGAAACTTATAAGTATACAAACCTGAAACCATAAAACCTATTTTAGAAGACATATAATATTTATATTGAACATGCAGCATATATATTAAAGAGATTATATACTCAAAAGGAAAAAAAAACAAATTAGCATGGAAAAAAAATTAGCATTATGAAGTGGAAATAATTATATATAATTTTGTATTCAAGCAAATATGAAATTTGTTAATAAATAAAAAAAAGTTATCTATAAATACAAATAATAATGAAGATAACATTTGTTCAATTATAAAGTAGTTACTTGGCCAATGCTTATATGTATGAATCATTTCACAAATGTAAGTGCAACTGATGTGGAATTGTCAAATAAGATCCGTTGGCAAAGGTTTAACAAGTAGTAAGGCCTTTTTTTAGTGCAATGGTCAAAAGGTTTGGTTTCAAAGGTTTAGCCTGTGATAAGGTAGTTTTTTTTTTCTTTTCTTTTAGAAGTGGGCATTTGGATTTTTGTTATGATTAAAATGATTATTTATTTAAGGTAGGCAATAATACTGTTATCTCTAAGGCTATTATACTTACTAAAAATAACATATTATGAATAAAGAAGTCTAGTCATAAGAAATTTAAATGTGAAACTGATTTTGTAATATCATAAAATCATGTATGAGTCTTTTAATATTTTTTTTTGTTGTTGTGAAAATATTGATAAAGGAGGGCATTGTATGCATACTCAATAAATTATTTAAGAGGCACAATTTTCATGCAATTAATTAGATCATGTTTGATATGACCAATTTGATCTTAAGTATAAATATTATTCAAGGCACTTACTATGTTGAAGTCATTTGTAGGGATGTTAGTGGTCATTTATATCACACATTGAGTGATAGTTTCGCACCCACCATGTTTTATAATGCTAATGCTCCACATATATCAATACCACATAATTCACCCCAAACGGTTTATGCCAATACCTACATAGAGGGCCTTCCCACTATCATTAACCTTCCCACAAATCAACATTGCCTTACATGATATTTATCATTTTCCCACAAATAAACACATACACATCTCTCACATAAGTTGTAGATTAAACGATGCTTGTCTATACAACATTCTCTAAAGCTCAGAATAAAGTAGAGGGGTTTACTGAATGTGTAGAACCTTGTATTTCTAGTGCTATTGTCAATAATTAGTTGTGATCACTCCATTATATCCTCAAACTTGAATTCATCGCATTGAACATACAAAGAATGATAACTTTTACTCGAAGTCGATGGAGTGGGACAAAGTGATAGATCCCACATCCAAACAACTATAGCAAAAGTTCCCTTCAACTTGAAAGGAGTTGAAAGAAGCAACTGGATTATTTATGAAACGATAGCAACGCCACTTCAACTCATACTTAGAAGATTTAGTAGGGTACCAATATAGATGAGATTATCGAATGTCCATTTGGAATATTGGGGTTATGAGATTTTAATCACTAGTGGCAATTCTTTTGTTACAAAAACTTGTGGGTATGTTTTAACTACCTATGTTGGGATATGTATTTGTGTAGAAGTAAGAAAAAGGACTTCTTGAGCAAAATATGATGGAAAGTGGAGATTGGAGTTGGACCCAATCCCTAGATTACAAAAGGGTTTCCTTTGGTTACATACTTTCTTTTGACCATGGTCATGTGGTGGCTTTTTTCTTGAAGACAGTCTACTCAGGATCCAAACAGAAAAGATAGGAAGACTTCCAAGTGGAAATAATTGAAAATGAACAATTGGGTAGATAAAAATAAGGCTCTAGAGGATTTTGAACACTTGTGTGAGAGACATGGAAAATTCATTGTTACAACCATGCCACAGGGGAAACTTACCTCATGTTGATTCCAACGAACAAAAATCCCTTTGGAGCATGAAAAAAGAGACATCAATTAGATTTCTTAGATCATGAAAAATATTCAATTCAATTATCACCTCCCTTTGTTTCCCAAGCATGGAAATCAGAGGTTGGGCATCTCATCTATTATTCCTCTCACACTCTCCCATTGGGGTTTTTCTTACCCATTGTGGGTGGAAGTCTACCCTAGAGAGGATCACATAAGGAGTCCCACTTGTAACATGGCCCATGACTGCAGATCACTACTCAAATGATATGTTATTAGTTGAATATTTGAGGGTTGGAATAATGTTTCATGAGGATGCCACCACACTACCCAACATAGACGACTTAATAATTGTAGTGATACGACTATTGAGAAGAGGGGGAGAGGATATGAAAAGGTCAAAGGAGCCAATGACAACAATGAAGAGAGTTTTGCAAGAACATGGAAAACTTTGTGATTGAGGTGAGAAAGTTGACATAGGAGACTATGAATTTCTCTACACAATAAGGTAACAAATTAAATCTCAAGTAAAATATATTTTCGTTGATATTCCTTTTTAGATTGAACATAACACTAGTGGATGTAATTTGCAGTTTATTTTCTCAAATTGCAATAAAATTGGCTTTAGAGTTCCTATATGGAGCTTGTCTCACTATAAAATATTGTTTGTTGTCTATGAAAATTTGCAATATTTTTCAAATTTCTTAAATGCTATTTTTTTTTTTTATTATCAATATTGACTCAAGATGTTATTGGCAACTTGACACATGAACTATGGTTATTATTATTCCAGGGAGGGTGAATGTATATGTGCAAAAATACTTCCATTGTTGTGCCACAACTAAGTGCTTATTGTTCACCTTCCAAACATGACCATTATTCTTTACACACACACACAAGTAAAAATAAGTGAAAGTAAAAAATTAATGTCTTATGTTATAGGAAAAGGGTAGTGCTTGTGGATTTTTCATGTTTGTTTACCAAAAGACCTTTCCTAGTTGGTTGTAGTGCTGAGGTACACAAGTATGTGAGGGAAACATAAATCTAGGCTATCAAATATATCCCCTAAAGATAGATACTAACTAAATATACATTCAAACATGAATTTAAATGCATAAAACAACTCTTCGAGGGGAAGAGATAATTTATTTGTATTTGAAAAAGACTTCTCTTGAGGGTGGGTTGGGGGATGGAGGAGTTGACCCAAACCTTTCCAAGTCAAATCTACTGGCTTAGAGGGAAAAAACTACCACCCATTATAATTTCCTATTCACCATCGTATCATCTGAGGGGTGTCTTGCAAAAGTGGTCTTCAATATCTCTCAATGGGAGGGTCCTTTGCATCCTCCAATAGTCTCAATGGGAGGGTCCTTTGCATCCTCCAATAGTCTCAATGGGAGGGTCCTTTGCATCCTCCAATAGTCTCTCTTTAATTTGACAACAAATTGGTAGCACTTCCCCTTATGTAATGGAAAATTTGGAGGGATAAATGGGAAACTTGAGGCTAAGGAAAACAAGAAAGAGAATGGAAGAAAGGCGTTTCTCAAACTAATTTGGAAAAATGTTGGAAGCATAAGTCTTAGCAAAAATCAACTTATCGAAGTTGAGGATGGGAACTCTCATTTGTAGAGTTTCATGGAGGTGGAATGGAGGTAGATGGAGTTGGGAGTCAAATCTTGGCCCATGCTTCACACATGTGATTGCATTCAAGTCATGGATGGTCTTGTAACCTGAAATTCAATGGGGAAGGTTGACTAGTATGGGATTCCCTTCATCCACCAAACTCTTGAAGTGACTTGAGAATTCAACGAGACACAAAACTTGCATGAATTATGCTACTACTAATATTGCACTGCTATAGAAGGACATCCTACATCACTGCACACCCCATGCACTAAGGGGTTACCTAGTTCTCCTTTTGGCGTATTATTAATGTATCCTCCACGTTTTTGGGTGAATTTATGTGGGCTACTGTTGATTTGGGATATTATTCAACAAACATCACTTAAGTCACATAGGTGGACAAATATTAGTGTGATAACAAGTACCCTCTTATGTGTGAGGTTAGGAGTGCATCATATAGATTAAATACATTGTGTTTCTATTACAAGTACCATGAGAGAGCTTGGAATGGAGAAACAACCTCGACGGAGAGAGAAATGAGGTCTCTCATAAAATAAAAAATGTGAGGTGATGTATATATACACTTTATTTACAAATGAGGTGGATATACCCATGTTCATGAAATAGTCAAGTGAAGTACAGTATGGGACCATAGCTCATGGATATAGGTCATAATACATATAAAAATGAATGTTGTTTTTGTTTGAAAAGTTTGATGGAATAAGATATCCCTTGGGGACATAGAACTACTACAAAGGAGGTCCACTGGAATAGGACCTAGAATATGTCAAAAGTTGTTTAAAGAAAGCTCAAACTGGTCAAGGCTTGAGAAAAAATGTTGGAAAAGATCCATACATGTGCCTGGTATTCAACTAGATATGGGACACATTCATCACAACATACAAATATCCACAATGTGATAATGAGTTGTGGTCAAGCATATGAGAAACCATCTTGTCAGTGATAAATGATGGAAATCATTGCTAGATACGAGAAAACACACTAGTAACGATAATGTGTACTAATATCTATCACAAACAATGCTATCTGAATGGATGCTTTGAAG
Source organism: Picea sitchensis (assembly GCA_010110895.2). Lineage (NCBI taxonomy): Eukaryota > Viridiplantae > Streptophyta > Pinopsida > Pinales > Pinaceae > Picea > Picea sitchensis. The sequence continues at coordinate 43,682 of SNQJ01S0044497.1, read as the reverse complement.
TCAAATATGGGAAGAAACCATGTAGTTAGGGATCAAGGATGTGTATCCATTGTTTCTTATGAGGTAAAACACCAATGATGAAAATGGTAACCAAGGCACTAGGCCTCTAAATCAAACCAAATAAAAAATATGTTGAGGTTGATAGGGGAAAATCAATTGGACAAAATGACAATGAGGATTACATGTAAACCAATATGAGGTACAAAGAACATTGATAGATGAATATGCTTGTCCAACTGCTGCTAAACGGATTGGTCATTCGACATTTGTGTTTTGAGAGTGTTACAACACAATTTGTAGGTTGGGAAAAGCCCGACCCAACCACAAGGAAAGTGCTACAACTTGGGAATCCTACACCCAATGTCACCTCGATGTAGGTCCCGCACTTCAAGGGTGACTAGGTCACTCTAGGGAGGCGATCCCGGTGAACCTAGGGGGATTGAGATGGAGATGAAGATGGATGGAAGTGAAGCCCCTATATGTCAAGTCTAAGTGGAGTGAAAGGTGGAAAGATGTGCCTTGTAAGTCAAGTGATTGTTGCCCCACATGTATAATACTTCTCTGGATGATTGTACCTGCCCGAGACACAATAAAAAACACTTTGCAACAATATATGTTAGATGGATCAGCAAGTAAATCTTGCTGTCCCTAATTTGCAGCAATATATGACAGTGTATATCAGCAAGAAAATGATACTATAAGCTGCTCAATAAATGATGAAGATCAAGTAGGAAATGCAAGAGAAAAACTAGTGAATGACTAGCTAAACTCAAGATGAAAAACTAATACTCTTAGCATAAAAGATAAGGCTGTTGTAAACACTTGTCTGCAGAAAATTATATCAGCCTTATGGCTGTAAAATTCAATGTATTACAACAAAAAAATCAGCCACTGAAATCTCCTCAAACTTTGCCAAAAAGTGCGTTGAAAAAAAGAGAACAAGTGTGCAAACTTTGAGCAAAATCCAATGGTTGATAAGAGATTTATTCAAGTAAGTAAGGCTGTTGTAAACACTTGTCTGCAACAAATTATATCAGCCTTATGGCTATAAAATTCAATGTATTACAACAAGAAAATCAACCACTGAAATCTCTCAAACTTTGCCAAAAACTGCGCTGGACAAAAGAGAACAAGTGTGCAAACTTTGAGCAAAATCCAATGGTTGATAAGAGAGTTATTCAAGTAAGTAAGTTAGGGTTTCTGCAACGCTAATGGATGAAGATGCAATTTTGTAACAGAAGCAATAAATAGCCCCTAGATGGGGACACCCTAGTGGCTGTGAGGTGCCCAAGACACAAGGAAAACAATCCACTTTGCAAGAAGTAAAAATCACTGAAAATCACGTTTCCCAATGCAATATTTTATTTCTCCAATGCAACAAATCAATGACTAGTGCCTTTACTATTGGGTTAATGGAGTCAAAAGGAGCTTATATAAGCTACCTCCTTGGGGGTGTAAGCCCTTTTACTTCCCAAGGCAAGTTTCTCTAAGCTAGGGTTTAAGCTAAGAGGGTGTATGCCCTTATACTTCTCTTAGAAAACCCTTAATCAATGAGATGAAGCAAATAAAATGATGAAGGTTATGGTGGGGGTGTATGCCCTTATACTTCCCACCTAGATCCTAGCATAACAATACTTGACTTGAATAAAGTGATAGCAAGAGAGTAAAAACCATACCAAGATAAAGAGAAATGCNTGAGATGAAGCAAATAAAATGATGAAGGTTATGGTGGGGGTGTATGCCCTTATACTTCCCACCTAGATCCTAGCATAACAATACTTGACTTGAATAAAGTGATAGCAAGAGAGTAAAAACCATACCAAGATAAAGAGAAATGCCAAGACAATTCACCACAAGAGCTAGAAAGAATCATCCAAAGCTAGTGCTAGGCCTTCCTCGATCAACCATTCATAACATAGCCATAAAAAAGTGCACACGAGCTAAAAGAGACAAGAAGGCTGAAAATTTCATACCAAAGTCTCTCACAAGAGGGAGAGTTATGATTAAAATGAGGTCTTATGATCTCTATTTATACTAAATGTAGCTACAATAGTTTGTCCACAAAATAAGGAGTAAACCCCAAGATTAGGGGTCAAAAACCCTAATATTGCCCCCTTAAAAAAATAATATTAAACAATTCACTTAAAATATCACTTTTTGCACAAATAATACCCTAATTTAGGAGGACGCCATTCCTTTAGGGGACGTTTTTCCACTTTGAGGAAGTCATTGGTGTTGGAGAAGCGTGGATGGACCTCCAAAGGCCATGTGTCAAGCATCTAGGCACTCATATCACGGTGAAGACCCTTCTCCTCCTCAAATGTCCATGTGTCAAAGAGTGGCACCTCACCACCATGCCCTAGCCCCCAAGATCATGACGTCAATCTCAAAAGTGGAATGTTTTTCCCCTCCTGGGAAAATCGTTTGGCAAGTAAGGGGTGGGATAGGTTGTCCAAGTCATCATCAAGGCCATCCAAGTCTGATCTCTCTCATTCAACATGCGGGCCCCTGGCATCCAACCTGTGGGCTTGTAGCCCCATGGAAGCCCAAGCTAGGCTTGTTCTCCCAAATCTGTCCACCAACTAGGTCCCGCAAAGACAAATGAACACGCCCTCTGAGGATCTCAAGTCATAACATCATGATAAGTGAATCCAATCAATAAATAAGCCATCTAAGCATGTGCATCAATGATAAAAAAATGGATCTAGAGAAGGCTAAGAACAACTCGGAACTCACATAGGCAACTCAAAACGCTCATAATGGCTCCAGGAGATAGAGAAAAGGGAAAAAATTCAAAGTTCTCAAAACTCAGTGAAAATGGAATGATCGTGAAGAGCACGTCGCAAGATTTCTAATGATGCAAACGACTCGCCAAACAAAGTTATAGATTGAAAGATATTCATGGTCAAAGTTGCGGTCAAACATGGCAAGTCAACATGGGCCACATCATCATCCGTACTGCTGACGTCAGCAACTGACATGGCAAGATGATGTCAGCATGATGGAATCTGACGTCAGCATGCCACGTGGCAGCACTAGAGGCTGCCACGTGTCACCCACCAATAGGATTTTCGAGGCTCCATGTGGATCGGTAGAAAAGTGCCACGTGGCACCCTAGGATCCCACATGGAACCACCCAAAAGGTGCCATGTGTCCTGTACGGAGTTGAGGTGGAGGTGGAGGTGACATCAGTAGCTAGGTGATCCAATCAATGGATGCCACGTGGCCCAATCGGAGGGTGCCATGTGTCACCCTCGAAATTCCCAAGGAGGGCCCGTGACCGAAAAATAAAAAATATATATATAACAGGACCCCCGCCAAATTTGGCGGAGGTCCCACCGTATCTGGCTACATCCGCCATATCTAGAAGCCGCCAACCAAGTATAGCAGAGGTTAGAACCAAAGAGCCAAAATGGGAGGCCTGCGTGTTTGACCTCGAGACCTCCCCCACATACAACGCTTTAACTTTAGCGCCAATAACCGATTCGCCCAACGAACCCATTAGTAAATCCGTTCGCCCAGTTACTATTTAAGCCGAGTTTTCGCCCATCTAGAGGGGGAGGTGCGGTCGTACGACTACGGGCATGGTTTACAAGGCAAAGGAATGTCATTATTGCAGGTTGCAGAGGGCACAAAAACCAAGAAACAATTCTTCTTGGGCCTGGGAGTGCCAAAGTCGGATCGAGGCATGGAGACAGTCATTTTTGGGTAATTCGATGCCACAAATTCAGTGGTGATGTTTGTTTTTTTATTTGAGAATTATTTCTACAACTTGATTCCATAATGAGATATACTTATGTATTTTGCCAAATTCTTTTGCTGAGTTAGTGAAAGAGCCTACCCATTTGAGAGCAGGACTCAGAGACGTAGTCCACCAGGGACGAACTCCATTATCAAGTTTTTGTGTTCAGATTTGATGCTTATGTCTCTNCTTTAATTTATGCTCATTTAATGCAATTCTTTATAAGTCATGATGGAAAGATCCTGGATCATGTTGGTATTAGAGCAATCGTCTTTGAATTGAATTGTTAAGTGTGAATGCTTACTAGGGCCAAGCATAAGCAGGGTGAAGGAACTCTTAATACTTTCAATACTGAAGTTGGCCGTGCATCCAAAAGGAAGAAAATGACAGAAGATGACAAGCGTGATGAACAAGAGAAAAATTTTCACATGGTCTTTTATCGCATGTCAGAAATGGTCGAATGAATGTATGGATATTACGAGAAGAGGATGAAGAAGAAAGTGAAGAAAAAGGAAGAACATGCAGATGATGATGCTTCGGTAAACCAAGGGGCTGGAGGAGATCCTCCTGAGCCTCCGTCTTCACCTTCGAGTTCTACCTCTTCTTCCTTTGAGCATTCTCACCATTCTCATCATTCTAGCAATAAAACCTCTTTTAAGAAACCATTATTAAAGCTTGACATAAAATTTGTTTTACCTATGTTTAATGGAGATGCTAATCCTGAAAAGCTAGATAATTGGATCTGATAGGTTGAAGTGTATTGCTGTGTTGAGCATATTGATGAAGAGGAGTTTAAAGTGCAACTGGCTTCTCTTCGATTGGAAGGCACCACTCTCGTATGGTGGGAGATCAAGCTTCAGGACATAAGTAAGTGTGGTAATCTTATTTTCTCATTGTTGGAATTTAAATCAACGATAAGGAATCAATTTTATCCATTAGGGTATTTACATAAAACAATGATGGAATGGAAAACTTTATGGCAAAGTAAAGGTCAAACTGTACAAAGTTTCACAGAAGAATTTAGGAAGAAAGCTCTTGCATTGAACATTCCTTTGGATTCTTATGAAATTTTAATGAAGTATATTGGCACACTTCACAGTTATATTCATCATACTTTTCTCTTGTTTAACCCCACTAGTCTTGTCGAAGTTTGTGTGCAAGCCACTCACCTTGAGAACAGGGGGAAACATGTTCAAGAAGATCCGATGAAGAAACCTTCCAATTTCCCACAAAATACTTTTAAGAAGTTTAAAAGGAAGGACAATAAGACCGCTACAGTAATGAGAGAAGGAGGAAAACCATCTTGCACCCATTGCTAGAAGAGCGGTCACGATGAAGAACACTGTTGGAAACTGCATCCAAAAAATAAACCGAAACAATTCGGTGGAAAGGGGAAGACAAAGACCATTGCTACAATGCAGCAAGATCTTGGTTCTGATTCAGGAGATGAAGGAAATATCACAGCGGTTGGAGTATAAGGTAAAGATTCTCTTCATGCTAGTTCAATTTTCAATGATGAATCCCATGTTGATGAATGAAAGAGGAATGCGTTATTTCATATAAGAGTATCTAAACATACTAAGATAGATACATTATTTGATCTGGGTTCCCAAGTAAACTTAATATCTGAAGCACTTGTCAAGAAGAAAGGTCTTGAAACGAAACCACATTCGAAGCCTTATCCTCTTGGTTGGGTATGTGATAAAGAAAAACTTAATGTCACAAGACAATGTAGGATTAGATTTAATATTGCTTCAAAATTGATTGATGAAGTGGATTTGGATGTTGTACCACTTGATATATGTGGAATAGTGTCGAGGAGTCCTTATCTTTATGATAGAAAATCAATCTTCTTTCATCATGAGAACAAATACCACCTTACTAAAAGGGGAGTGGAATATATTGTTAGAGCTCACAACACGAGGGTAAATACAACGCTTTTTAGTGTAAGGCAAATGAAAAGACTCATAAACACTAATAAGAGATATGTACTCATGATCGTCAGAGAGAAAGATGTCGGGACATCTGACGCTTTCCGAGGGTGTGATTCATCTCATAAAAATGAATTATTTGATATTGTTTCTAAGTATGATGATATTTTCCAGGAACTAGATGGATTACCTCCTAAGAGGGAAATCCCACATGAGATAAATCTTCAGCAGGATTCTCCTCTTCCTAATGTGGGCATGTACATGATGTTAGTTGTCGAGATGAGAGAGATCAATAAACAGGTACATGGCTTATTGGATCAAGGGGTCATTAGGCCCAGTTCATCTTCTTGTGGTTCTCCGATCATGATGGTGCCAAAGAAGGATGGCACATGGAGAATGTGTGTCGATTACTGGGCTTTAAATAAAATCACGGTGAAAATTCGATACTCTCTTCCTCGCATAAATGATTTACTTGATCAATTGAAGAATGTTGTTTATTTCACCAAGTTGGATTTGTGCAGTGGATATCATCAAATCAAAGTCGCAGAATAAGATGCATGGAAAACTGCCTTTAAAACCAAACAAAGATTGTTTGAGTGGTTAGTTATGTCGTTTTGGCTTTGTAATGATCTGACAACTTTTATGCATGTGATGAATGACGTATTCAGGCCTTTCCTAGATGACTTTGTGATTGTATATTTAGATGACATTCTTGTTTTTAGCGTGACTTGGGATGAGCATGTGAGGCATGCAAGGCAACTATTGGATACTTTGCAAAGGGAAAAGCTGTATGTAAAACTATCTAAATGTGAATTTGGCAAGACTGCACTTGTGCACTTAGGTCATATTGTAGGAGGAGGACAATTGAAAATCGATCCTTCCAAAATTGATGTAATTGTAAAATGGCCTGAGTCAAAAAGTGTAACCGAAGTCCGAAGCTTCTTAGGTGCAGTCCAATATTGGAGGAGATTCATTCCCAAATTCTCCTTTATAGCAACTCCTTTGCATGCCTTCACCCGTGTGAATAACACTTTTCAGTGGGAAGGAAAGCAACCAAAAACTTTCAACATTTTGAAGGAGAAGATCAGTATCGCACCAGTATTAGCACTGTAAAATCTTCAATAGCCTTTTGAGATCGAGACAGATGCCAGTGGATATGGCATGGGTGTAGTATTGATGCAATATCGTAAGCCTATCTGTTACCACTTTGAAACTTTTAACTAAGCTATTGTTAACTATCCTACATATGATAAAGAGTTGTATGCATTAGTCCAGAGCGTAAATAAATGGAAACACTACTTGTTAGGGAAGGAAAAAATCATACATACAGATCACCAACACTTACAGTATCTTCAATCATAGATAAAATTGCAACAATCTCGACACTACATGTGGATGGGTTTTCTACAACAATTTCACTTGGAAATCAAGTACAAAAAGGGTACAAGTAACAAGGTAGCTGATATGATTTCTAGACCTCCTATTGCTGCTTCTATTGTTTTGAAGAATGCTTCTTTATCTCATGATAGCTATGTAGAACAATATGCCATCGATGAATATTTTAAAGAAGTATATGTGAAGCTAACCCTTGGTGCACAGGTAGAGAACTATTGTCTGTAGGGAAAACTACTCTACCATATTGGAAAACTATGTATTCCTACAAGTGAACGAGTCCATGTAATACGAGAAGCTCACACTTCTCTTGTGTTTGGTAATTTTGGGGTAGGAAAAACTATGGCTCATTTGCAAAGGTTTTGTTATTGGCCTCAAATTAAAGCACTTGTAACTAAATATGTAAAGGGGTGTGTGATGTGTTCTACTTATAAGCCCACTAATAGAAAACTGGGGCTATACTCACCACTTCCTATTCCATCCCATCCATGGGAAAGTGTCTCCATGGATTTTGTAGGTGGTTTACCAATGACCAAAGGGGGTCATGATTATTTGTATGTCATAGTGTATAGATTCAACAAGATGTGTGTCTTAATGCCATGTAAAAAAAAGATCATTGCTGAGCAGACTGCTAATCTCTTCTTTCATCATGTTTCGGTTCACTTTGGATTACCCACATCCATCATCTCGGATCAAGATATTCGATTCCTTGGGGACTTTTGGACTAGCTTGTGGAGAATGATGAACACCAAATTGAAGAGGAACACTGCTTTCCATCCACAGATCGACAAATAGATAGAGGTGCTAAACCAAACAATGATACTTTTGCTTCGAGGCTACTGCAACAAGCATCCCAAGTTATTGGATGAACATATACCCTATGTACAATATGCGTACAACCGAGCTTTACATTCATCCACTCAGAGTTCACCTTTTGAGACATGTTTTGGATACTTACCAAAGGTTCCTTTGGAATTGATGTACGAAAGAGATGCCGATGTGAATGAAGAACAAATAGAGGAAAGAGCCCGCAAGTTCATCGAGAGGATCCAATAGATGCACGAGGCAGTCAGTGGACAGTTGGAGAATAGTCAAGAATAGTATAAATCTCGACACGACAAGCACATGGTTGATCATTAGTTCCCGGTTGGAGACCGACTATGGCTTCACATCAGCAAGGCGAGATTGAAGGGTGAAGGAAAGAAACTCAATCCCATTCATTATGGACCCTTCACTATCTTGGAGAAAATTAGTACCAATGCTTTTCGTCTAGATCTTCCACCTTACATGCAAATTTACTCAGTTGTGAATGTTGAGAACTTGAAACTTTTTGAGCCTCCCATGATCATGGATCAAGATGAGGAAGTTTCAATACCTTCAGTTGATGAGTTTGCACTAGAATACTTGGATGAGCTATAGGAAGATATCATCTTGGATAGGAGGACGATGAATTCATGCATGGGTGATGTTGATTATCTTCGAGTAGGCTTAAAAAGCACACATCCAAGCAAGGCAAAGTTGATTGAGAAGGACAAAGTGAGGGAACTCTTCCCTCACTTACCTGTTGATTCATGAAATATTTTGGTGGTCCAAAATCTTTCAGTGTGAAGACGTGATCCAAAATGGATCTAGAGAAGGCTAAGAACAAATCATAACTCATAGAGGCAACTCTGAACGCTCAAAATGGCTCCAACAGACAGAGAAAAGGGAAAAAATTCAAATTTCCCAAAATTCAGTGAAAATGGCATGAATGTGAAGAGTGCATCACAATCTTTCTAATGACACAAACGACTCTTCAAACGGAGTTACAGATTGAAATATATTTGCGGTCAAAGTTGGAGTCAAACATGGCAAGTCAATAGGGGACACATCATCATCTGTACTGCTGGCGTTAGCAGTTGACATGGCTGGATGAAGTCAACATGACAGTTGTTGACATCAACATGCCATGTGGCAGCACCAGAGGCTTCCACATGTCACCCACCAATAGTCTTTTCGGGGCTCCATGTGGACTGGTATAAAAGTGCCACGTGGAACCCCTAGGTAACGCCACGTGGCACCACCCAGAAGGCACCACATGTCATGTATGGAGTTTACATGGAGGTGACATCAACATATAGGTGGGACAATCAGGGGATGCCATTTGGCCCAATCGAAGGGTGCCACATGGCACCCCCAAAATGCCTAAGGAGGGCCCGTGACCAAAAAATAAAAAATATATATATAACAGGACCTTGCCAAATTTGGCAGAGGTCCCGCCGTATCTGGCTACATCCACCATGTCTAGAAGTCACCAACCAAGTATAGTAGAGGTTACAACCAAAGAGCCAAAATGGGAGGCCCGCAGGTTTGACCCCGGGACCTCCCCCACATACAACGCTTTAACTTTAGAGCCAATAACCGATTCAACTAACGAACCCATTGGTAACTTCGTCCACCCAGTTACTATTTAAGCTGGGCTTTCGCCCAGCCAGAGGGGGAGGTGCGATCATACGACTGCGGGAACGATTTACGAGAAAAAGGACTGTCATTATTGCAGGTTGTAGAGGGCACAAAAATCGAGACATAATTCTTCTTGGGCCTGGGAGTGCCAGAGTCAGATCAAGGCATGGAGACAATCATTTTTGGGTAATTCGACGCCAAAAATTCAGTGGTGATGTTTTTTTTTTTCTGATCTAAGCATTATTTCTGTAGCTTGATTCCAGAATGAGGTATACTTATGTATTTTTCCAAATTCTTTTGCTGAGTTAATGAAAGAGCCTACCCATTTGAGAGCAGGACCTGGAGACGTAGCCCACCAGGGACAAACTCCGTTATCAATTTTTTGTGTTCAGATCTTATGCTTATGTCTCTTCATTTTTGAGTTTTCCCTTTTTTAATGGTGCACTTTAATTTATGCTCATTTAATGCAGTTCTTTATAAGTCACGATGAAAAGATCTCGGATCAATCAAAGATCACTATATCAAACAATTAACAACTCAAAGACACTATGCGACTTGTCAAGCTTAAATATGGGAGGGTTGACGAGGTGTCCTATTGGGTAGATATTTCCCTAGGTTGAGGAGAGCTTCCAAGAGGTCCCTCTCTAAGCCATGTAAAGTATATGCGGTGGTTGGGGCCGAGACTCAATGGGAGTAGGGATCATGAAATACAAGGGGTCATAGTGTCTCATTCATGGGTGCCTTTGTAGAGGGTGTGTGGTACCTTCGTCCACAATGCAATTTTTCCAAGCCCATCAATTGCATTTTATCTTTCTTTATTTATATTTTCTTTCATAATAACATAAGGAGAGATTGAAGGTCACTGCCATAACGTGGTGACCAGGTGATGCAATGTCACCGACAAACACCTAATGGAAATGGGAAGGCTGGCTCGTGATGAGACCCACTTGGTATCAACCATGCAATTAAGAGCCATTGCCCTGGTTTGGTGACCAGATGATGACAATGTCATACCACTAGATATCCATGGACGTGATAGGCCGACTCATGATGATACCTCCTATCCTTCAACTAACCTTTCAAGCATTTCTTTATTATATTGTGGGTCCCATTTGTTGAAAGATAAGTGTTTCATTGCTTTCTTGGGCGATCCTTGGGCAAAGCATACGGAAGGTTTATACAAGCATTTTATCTTTTAACCAACATCAACCCCTCTGGGCCTTTAGCCCCTTCTTCCCATAGAATGAGGGAAAACCCCTTCTTGGGTCAATACACCCTAAAATCCCGAGATAAGGAAATGAAGGGAAATAATGATGAAAAATGGTAAGTATGGTCGGGAATGGTACGATGGATCATTAAGGGAGTTCCTAGTAGCAAACCCATCCCTAAGGAAAACCACTTACTAGGGCACAATGTCAACCACCAAGGTGAAGCAGGGAAAAAGGCATAATGTCCAAGCACATATCATGAAATATAGAGCAATCAAAGATATGACATAATCAAATGGATTAAATATTGAAATGATGCTCACCATAATGATGACTTGTACCTCATGGAGCAAGGCCCACTGCCTTCCGGAAGCCAACTAGTGTAGTGGATTCCATCTGTAAACATGTGACCATTTGTGGTGGTGAGTGGGTTTTCCATCTATGCAAAAGGTACTACTGGTCATGTAGTCTCTCGCCACTTCATATATGCAACCTAAGGGACTCGAGACATCATCTCCTTAGTTATCCACAAAATGGGGATAACAGAGAGCAATGCACAGAATTGGCACAAAAAATTCTAAGGGAATGAAAATCTCTTTTCCATAAACCAACCTAAAGGGGGTGTATTTTTTCAATTGTTTACATGTTGTTCTATAAACCCACAAAACTGTTGGAATTCATTGATCCCAGTTGTTGCATTGCACATTACACACCTTAGTGAGGGCATGCTCTAAGATCTTGTTGAAGAATTCAACTATACCATTAACTTGTGGAGGATATGATGTACTCTTTTGGTGATGGATCACAAATTCTTGAGTGAGCATGTAAATGGTGTCATTCAGAAAATGTGCAACTTGATTGCTCATTAGCACCTTTGGGTAGCCAAATTTGGTGATGATATTCTCAAATATGAAGCACATGTCCATGCTTGTGATGTAATATTTGACCAACACAACTGCTGACCATCATGTCAAGTACTTCGTGGTGGTAAAAATATATTGCGCACTAGTTCTGTGAGTAGAGGGGTGATGGGGCAGAATAAGTCAATTGCCCATTTGTGAAATTGTTTGAGCACTTTGATCGGTACAAGCAACATTTCATCCCTTCTACAAGTCTTCTTGATTCTTTGGTAGACATCACAACGCTTACAATATTATTTAGCATCTTCAAATACTGATGGACACCATAAGCCTTCTCGAAGAAATTTATGCGTTGTTTCTTTTTCAGTGTTATGTCCCCCTGCAATACCTTCATGTGCCTCATAAAGGATCATGTCACACTCATGTTCTAATATGCATATGCACATGATTCCATCGACAACAATATTGCACATGTGACTTGCAATCAACTGGTAATCGACATTGCGGGTCACCAACTGTCTGCGTTGCACTTTAGTGTATCTGTCCGATTCTTGACCTGTTGTAAGGTAAGCTACAATATATTCAAGTTGATCCGACACTACTTCAATTATGAATAATTGTGCATCAGGCACCTCATCATCTAAAGTTTCTCTAGCTTCGCCTGAATATATTTATGAGAGATGGTCTAGCCCAACATTATGTTTTTTGGGTTTAATATCTACTTCAAGTCAAATTCTTGAAATAGTAAAATCCATCGGCATATTATCCCCCCCAACATTGGCTTGTTGACCAAAAACGTAAGTGCCAAATTCTTGTTAAAACATTTGAAGGGCGTGTCGAGTAAGTAATGCTTGAATTTCTGCAGGGCATAAACCATCGCCAATCCTTCACGCTCCATGGTCATATAGTTCTTCTTTGAGTTTGATAGCTTTATATTGGCCAAATAAACTGAGTGATCAATGTGCTTTTCTTGGGCTACACAAGCACTATGCCAAGTGCAATGGAGGATGCATCTACATGCATGTGAAATATCTTAGCCCAATCTGGGAATATTATTATCGGTGTAGTTACTAATTTCTCTTTTAGCATGTCCAATGCCTCTTGGCATTTCAGGTTCCATATATACTTTGTGTCCTTGTGCAATAATTTTTCCAATGGTGCAACAACCTTTGCGTAACTCTGTATAAACCTTCTATTGTACCATGTGTGTCCAAAGGTTATGTGTAATTCTCTGATGGAAGTGGGTGCCAACATGTCCAATATTATTACAATATTTTCTTGATCGACAAGAAAACCTTATTTGCAGATGGCATGTCCTAGTAATGTCCCAAATGGTCCATAGAAGATGGAATTTTTCAAATTCAGTGATATTTGTAACTATCTACATATATCTAGCATCAATTTCTATGCTTGCATGTGCTCTTTGAGTAGGTTGAATACCATCCAATCATCTAAGTAGACCTCTAGAAACTTATGCATGAAGTTCTTAAAAGCTGCTACCACAATTCTAGAAACACCGTCGATGCATTCTTTAGGCCAAAGGGCATTACTGTGTATGAAAATGAGCCCCATTGTGTCACAAATGTTGTCTTAGCTTGGTCTTCTTCTGCAATTCTCACTTGGTGATATCCTGAGAAACCATTTGTGAATGAGTAGGCCTCATGGCCACCCACATTTTCCAACACCTCGTCGGTAAATGGGATTGGAAAGGGGTCATGTACATAAGATAAATTCAAGTTACATATGCCTACACAAATTCTAAGGTCACCTGTTTTCTTTGGTTGCACTACCATCAAGCTAATCCATTTGAATCCCTCCACAGGTACAATGATCCCCGTGTCTAGTATTTTATCTAACTCTTTGCACATTATTTCCTTGTACTTTGTGTTCAATCAATATGGTCATTTTTTGACCGGTTTGACATCTGAATTCAATTGAATCTTCATTTCTTAGAGGGATCCTACAATCCCAATCATTTCCAAAAAACTCTTTGGAAACAAGTCTTCATATTATTTCAATAGGTCTACCACTTGTGTCACTATCTCATGATCCTAATAATGTCCAATTATTGCCATTTTAGGTGTTTATTCCATGTTAATATTATGTTTCTTTATTTTAATTGTTATCCATAGTACTGTGTAGTGCTAGTAGAGGCATTCCCTTAAACCATGCGCTCGCCCTTGGTATCGTTGACTTATATTCCCCAGGGGTCTTCCTCCTGCATTTCATTGGTATCAACCTTCCAACAATATACTTCTTGTTTTATTTTTTCCATCAACTTGTCGTACATGTAGACAACTTTCTATGTGGTATCCTTGGTTTTCCTATAGAAGATGAAATCCTTGATTCTTAGTAGAACTTCTCTTTGTGTGGGTAATTCAGACGTGAAATGAAAGGTTGTGCAAAACTGACTACTTGCTTTATGCTAGTTTCTTGTTTTCTTTCTCGTCTCCTCTTGAATATACTAGCTTCTAGGCACCATATCCATAATATGGAAAAACCTATGGACTCATTATGTGCTATAAATATTCTTGGTCGTCCAATGCCTTTGACATTATTGTATATGTTCCTGAGGATCTTCGGTGCCCTTATACCAGTTCATCAATTCAAAATTTATGGGGGCCAAAATCTCACTTTGATACACTCCACTCTCTCTGCGCATTCCTATAGCTTTGTCGCCCACTAGCACACAAGTGTTCCTTTAACCACTATGTCCATAGCTTGAATTATTTGGGTTACAGGAACCAACCCATCCATCTGTTCCATAAATGTGTCTACTTGAATTGTTCCATCAAACCTTGGTAGGTCACACAACTCTAATCCAATCTAGCGCACTGCTTTAGTGAGTCATGCACATCTTCAGTTTGATACCTCATATAGTTTGTTCTGCCATCTGTCCATAGCATCTTCTGAATCTATGTCATAGGAGAGAATGATTCTCCATCTCAGTTTTCCATTGGTTGTTGGATTCACATAATCTTCTTTGCGCCCCATGATGTATATTTTTTCTATGATTGGAATATGCAAATTTTCATCCATGGGCTCAATGTATCTCTCGCCCTCATTTGGATCCAGTGGTGCAATCACACACAAGGTGTTTGTCTCAAAGGACATCTTCCATTGTTTCAGGGTTAGCATGATATTGTTATCAAATTCTCGGCCAATACCAAGTAGAGCTAGATAGGGGTCTGAGTCATCCATGATCTCAATCACCTCAAAGTTTGCGTTGGTCTTTACCTCATCATTGTTCACTTCTACTTGTTCTAGATTTCCAATAGGGTAGATTTTATATTGGTTGGAAGGCCTTAGTTGATATGGGGACCACAATAAGTTTGGTTTACCCATAAACTCCCAAGATTGCTTTGGAAAAATGTTCACATTGGATCCCAAGTCCAACATGACATTGTCCATCTCATAGCTTCCAAGCTCACCTGTCATCTTGAATTATCTTCCTGTGTTCTTTTCCCTTCTCACTTGACAGATGTCCCATTCTAGTAGTAGGCAAGAAAAATATATAGTTGTCTTCTCTTCCCCCATACATCTCATTAAAATGCACGCCAATTTCTTTGCATCTTTAAGATCACTTAACAACTTAAGGAAACAACACAAGAATTCACTTACTTGATTTTCTGATTCGATTTGGTGATAAGTGTTGAGATGCATTTCCTCTTGTGTCATGCATTTAATTTATTCATGCATGCATTCTTCTTCCATTTCCTTGTTTTCTTCTTGTGTTGTAACTCTTCATGCATGCAGGCTTCATCTAACGATTTTTGTGTTGCACGTTGTATTGTTTCACGCACGCGAGCTTCCTGTAGTGACTTGTATGTTGCTTGTTGCAACTATTTGTGTGCATGTGCTTCCTCGAATAACCTTTGTGTTGCGCATTGTAACTCTTTGCATGCACATGATTCCTCTAATGACCTCTCTGTTGCACGCTATAACTCTTCACATGCTTTTTCCTCTTCTAGAGCCCTTTGTGTATCATGTACGAATTTATTCTATTGTGCGACGTCAAACTTGGGAGGTTCCTAGGTTTCTTTTCCGATCTTTCCTTCTGCATTATGACCTGAGCTTTCTCCTCATTCTAGGTCCATTCCTGTCCAAATGATTCCTCGGGTAACTACATGTACATCGACATATTATTTTGGCTTATGACCTTCACACGACTCCACAATCACCATAATGCAGTGCCCCTTATTCTCTTCCCATTTCACAAACAAGTCTGGGAAATCTTCCATGACATGATTTGCGCTATGGAAATATTTGTAGAGGGCACGCGTTTGGTACCAAAGCATGGCAAGTGGCCTACTTTTCCACAGTTGAAGAAAGTAGGTGGTCTTCCTACACCACCACCATATCCTCTTCCTCTTCCTCGTCCATATCCTCTTCTCTAGCCTCCTTGGTATCCTCCTCCATCAAATACTTCACGATCTCCACCCTTCTACTCTTCCTAGACTAGGAAAGTGTTCGCAGTGTGCTCTTTCATCAGTTGTAGCAACCGATAGTTGTTCATGTCATGGCCCATGGATTTACAAAACTCACAAAATGGAGTATGTGTAGTCTTTTGATACTTCTGCAGTGTTGGGAAAGATGGAGGTATATGATCCCATTTCCTATAAATCTCACACCATTCGGTCTGTCATCCTGTTGTTAACAAATTTGGTGCACCCGTCGTTGTGTAATTTCCCAGCATGGAGCACTCATTTCTATTGTGACCTTCGATGTGACATGCAGAAATATAGACATTCTATGGCATGATCTTTGCCTTAGCCATATCTTGTAGCTTCATGGTGAAGTTTGCAAGATGGGATTGTACCTGCGCCAACCCTACTAAAGTCTCACCACCTCCTGGTGTAGCTTCTAGGCACATTGCAATTTCCACGACTTCCACTTGGGTCATCACTTTTTGCTGGGTGAGGGGAACTTGAATATGAGGCAAGAGTCTAGCAATAAGCCATCCTCTTTGTTAGACGTATTGAAGTTGAAATGTCAACCTATCCAACAAAATATTGAACCGTTGGTCATAATCCCATATGGTTTCACCGACTAATTTCTTGATCTCTTTGACTTCTATGATGCACTATGATTTTGACTTGGGTTTTTGAAATTCCCTAACAAGATCTCTCTTTATGTCTAGTAAGGACATGAGTTGTCCCACTGGCATAGTATCCTTCTACTTCATGTACCATGTCAAAGATCTATCTATGAAGGTAGTCTCCAACTATGCAATCTTGTGTAATGTCCCTTTCCAAATCGGAGCTCCAGAGAGGAAGCTTAATGGTCTAAATAGCCCCGTTAGACTATAGCCAGGGCCAAAAAGGGGTAAAAAAGGTTACTAGAGGTCACTCCAGCCAAGGGTGTTATAATTTGAAAGTGGCATTGAGCTAAACGTGGCTGAAAGCGCTTTTAAGCCAATTTGAGCTAAAAATAGAACAAACGAGCTAAAAATAGAGTCAACAACGAATTAGGGTTTCGGGCAGCTATAAGAGAAGGTAAAGCGACATAATTCATCATTATGCAGATTTTGACTTGTCATTGAGGAGAGAGGCGCATCTCAGGAGAGGTAGCTCAGTGGATTCCAGGAGGAATACACCAATGGCTGATTTCGGTGTTGAGAGACAAACCCTAGTTATCGGGGAGATCACACAAGTCTTCCATCAGTCTTCAACAACATTTTCATAGTTTCTAGCAGCAAGGGCACACTTATTCAGGGCGAGGGCACAAATTCTGAGTAGGTATTGAGTTGACTTGTGCCATTTAGGGAGAATCCAGAGATTCCCTTCTGACCCAGTTGAGAGGAAGGAAAGGTGCATATTTTTCCTAGTTTCTCGTCAGATTCTGATGGAGAAATAATCTGGGGTGCATTTTCCAGTCATTGAGGTTGCGACACTTGGGGAGGACACATTTGGGGTTCTCGAGCGATCATCAGATCAGATATAGAGAAATACTTCTGACCCATTTCACAGTAGGCCAAGGCGGTCAGTTTGAGACACATATCAACCGATTCCGACGATGGAATCACTAGAGCGCAATTTTCTAGTAGAAGAGGGGGCACATTTCCCCAGGGGGATCCATTCGGGGTCCAAGCATACCATTAGAGGGTTGATCAGTCTCTAGGACTGAGAGAGACAACAAGGCACACTGTTTGGGACAATTTCCAAGCCGATCCGAGAGCTCTAGCCACCAGGTCGAACTTTCCAGACTTGCAACAGTTTCCGTAGCTTGCAACATATTCTACATCTCATCCATTGATCCCACAACATCCTTCCAATATCATTTACTATTGTTTTAGTTTACTTATTGTATTCCGACTAAGATCCTCTTGTCAGTAACCTAGCCGAGTGATTTATTTTATTCAGCCGCATTCGAAATTTGTACTCCGCAGGGATATCATAATATAAGCTTTGAAATATTTTGTTGCAATTATTATTTGTATGCTCAGCTATATGTTGTAAACAATTAATCATACACAAAAATTAGTAGAGTTTCCTAGACTAGACGAATCTAGGATATTACAGTGGTACCAGAGCTTTAGTCTTCCCATCCTTTGACTAAAGATGATGAGTGCAGAAGAGGACCCAGAGGGCCATGACCATGTAGGTGACAAATGTGTCACTTACAACAGATGCACGGAGAGAAAACCTAGACCTGATTTCACCCCTTTCCCTCCCAACTCAGAGGAAAAGGAAGAGGCACACATGGAAGTAGAGAGAAGAGAAGAGCGTGAGGTTGAGCATGAATCAGATAGGATGTTAGGAGACATATATGAAATACCAGAGGGCAGTGGTAAGGCCCCCATGGAACCAGAGGCAACCTTCATGCAGGTACTCAACAATATGGAAGTCAGTCAACATGCCATGACTCAGTCTTTGGCGCAGATGGATGATATATTGGCTATAGTGGGCACCCCGGGAGCACAAGCCCCACATGCAACACAAGGGAACTCAGGGGCCATCAGTAGACCCGAGTCACCTACTCGCACATACACCTCTTCGAGTAGGATTCCCAGGCCATTGCTCCCCAGTTTTCAGAGGGCACCCCCAACAACAACACAATAGCTGATAGCACAGAGGCCACCCACTCAGACGGAGGGAATTTGCAGAATATAAGATGGAGTAGGCAACATTGTGCTGTGACTTCCATCAGGACATGACCCTGGTCAAGTATTGTGGACTCAGACTCAAGAACCTCCCTAGAGAGCCTCAAAGAGAAGGACAACAACAACAATAGGGACATAACATTGATTTCATCCGAAAAGTTGGTAAAATCACTATACCTTATTTTGATGGATTGTCCAAATGCACAGCGAGAGATTGGGTACAAAATCTAGACACGTACTACAAGATCAACCAGATGACCGAGACATAAGCCATCAACTTCGATACCCTACACTTGGAGGGTGAGGCACACAAGTGGTGGAATCATGGATTGGTGACGTTGGGACATAGTCACATCACCTCCTACAGAGAGTTCACAGAGAGACTCATGGACATGTTTAACAGGAGGGATCCAGAGATCCATTTCAGGGATCTAGCCTAGTTGAGACAAACTGACACAACATAGGCATTCATCAGAGAGTTTTAGTGGGTGGCAATGGCAGTGACATATATATCCGAGCCCAGGTTGATCATGTTATTCACAGAGGGGATTATAGAACCCTTTAGAGGATGGGTGAAGGAATACAAGAATCACACCTTGCAGGATTCCATATTACACACTCAAGATTTGGAAAACTCTATGCCGAAGAATAAAGCCTTTTCCAAACCCTTCGTACGACAGAGGGACCGAGACATGAAGCCATTCCAAAGAGAATGGAAGGGCAAAGAGAAGCTAGATGATGAGACGAGGCGAGAGTTTATGAGGAAAAGGATCTGCTTCACCTGCAAGGACCCTTGGGTCCCAGGCCACAGGTGCATGGGCAAGGGAGAGATTCATTATATTGAGGCGGAAGCATATAATATGGAAAATGAGGAGGAGGATCACGATAGTGTATCCACTAGATTAGAGGAGGAGCCAACATAGGTAGAGGAGCAACCTCCCCGTAGACCACTGGCACTGGCAGGGACCCACCCACTAGTAGTTTCATAGCCTCTTGAGCATGCTAACAGACATAAACTAGCAAAGGGAGGAGTCATAGCAACCCTTTATGGTGTTCCTAGGTATGATACCCTCCAGATCATGGGGCCACCCACAACTTCATTGATGCTTCATTGGTATCGAGACGAGAACTTCAAACATAGGAGTTTGAGGGGTTTGATGTTGCAGTAAGACAACCATACAGTGGGGTGTCTAGATAGAGTTCTGGACTTGGAGATAAAGTTAGAAAACTACACCGTGAGAGACACATTTTATGTGGTTGACCTATCTGACACAGATGTGGTATTGGGAGTCTAGTGGTTGATCACATTGGGAAAAATCACCACCAACTACCAAACCTTGGAGATGGGGTTCAGAGACAGTGACAGAAAGAGGATTGTTCTGAGGGGCATGTCAATAGGAACACCACAGATGGTTTTATCCAAGAGGATGGAGAGGATATTGAGACATGTGGAGGTAACATATGCCACAGAGTGCTTGATCACTACATTGAAGGATTCAGAGGGTCGACAACGGTATCAAACAAAGATCAGGAACTTGTTGGGATGAAATCAACAATTTTTTGGGTTGATTCCACTAGGGAGATCACCTGACAGGGTGTTTGGGCACACCATTGAGTTGGAGGAGGGGGAAAAACCTATGATCACACCACCCTATCATCATCCTAGGAGGTTCAAGGATGAGATAGAGAAAGAAATTAAGAAATTGCTAGCGTTGGGACACATCAGACCTAGCAACAGTCCATTCGCTTCTTCAGTTGTAGTTCTGAAGAAGGATGGTACCATGAGGATGTGCATTGATAACCGGGCCTTGAATAAGAAAACCATCAAGATATGATATCCTATCCCTCGCATTGACAAGTTGATGGATGAAATCCATGGGGCAGTTTTCTTCTCGATGATTGATCTATGCTCTGGGTATCATCATATCAACATCCGAGGGAAGGACATAGTGAAGATGACATTTCAGTGTCACTTTGGTCATTTCAAGTTTCTGGTTATGCCATTTGGGCTAACCAACGCACCGACTACATTTCAGTATTGCATGAACCACATATTGAGGGATCAGTTGAGGAAATCGGTCTTGTTTTTCTTCGATGACATCTTGGTCTACATAAATACATGGCATGAGCATATGAGGCACTTGGATGAGGTATTGAACATCATGGAGGCATAGTCACTATACGCCAAAGAGTCCAAGTGTGAGTTCGGTATGATAGAGCTACTTTACTTGGGCCACATCATCAATGCACATGGGGTACATGTACACTAGGAGAAGATCAGGGCCATTCTAGATTTGACAACGCCCAAGAATGTGACATAATTGAGGAGCTTTTTTGGGTTATGAAACTATTATAGGCAGTTTTTCAAGGGTTTTTCTCAGCTTGGAGCACCAATGACGGATCTTACCAGGCATGGGGATTTCCTTTGGACTGATGAGTCACATAAAGCCTTTGATCACATGAAGGAGGTCATGGGGATTTCCTTTGGACTGATGAGTCACATAAAGCCTTTGATCACATGAAGGAAGTCATGGGCACTTTTCCAATGTTAGCATTACCAGACTTCACTTTTCCATTTGTATTAGAGTGTGATGCATTCGGTGAGGGTACCGGGGCATTTTTGTTGCAAGGAGGACACCCCATTGTATTTGAGAGTAGGAAGATCAGTCATCCCTAGAGGTTGTACTCCATTTATGGCAAGGAAATGCTGACAATCATGCATGCCTTGACCAAATTCAGACAATATTTGGTGGGCAACAAATTCGTGGTCAAAACAAATCACAACAACTTGAAGTATTTCCTAGAGAAAAAGGACCTCAGTGAGCACCAACAGAAATGGGTGATGAAGGTACAAGAATTCGACTTCGACATAGAGTATATCAAGGGGAAGAATAACATTGTGGCCGATGCACTATCTAGGAAACTTGCGAGATGTTCTTTGACAGAGATTTCACCATATTGGAAATCCCACTTGTTAGTGGAATATTCCAAGAACAAGTTCGTTTGTGAGGTTCTGGATGGACATATTCAAGATGTCAGGTACATGGTCATGAACAAACTAGTGGGGTAGCAATGGGATCTCCATTGTCCCCGATCATCACCAATCTCTTTATGGAAAACTTTAAAAAGAGAGCCCTAGAATCCTATCCTCTAAAACCGACAAGGTGGAAAAAGTTTGTTGACGACACCAATGTACTTTGGCCCCATGGGAAAGAAGAATTGGATAAATTCTTTCAACACCTAAACAATATCTCAGAAGACATAAAGTTCAAAATGGAACTTCAAGAAAAAAATAGCATCCCTTTTCTAGACGTTCTAATTAATAGGAAACACAATGGAAGCTTAGGACATACGGTTTATAGAAAGAAGACCAACACAAAGAACTATCTCCATGCAAACTCCCATCACCACCCCAACCAGAAACTAGGAGTCCTAAAAACTCTAGCCACAAGAGCCATAAGAATCTCTGATAAAGAACACTTTGAACAAGAAAAAGATCACCTTTCCAATATTTTTCAGGAACATTGGATATAAAAATAAAGACATTAAAAATGCAATCAAGAAAGCCAAAGAAAAAACGAACATAGCACCTAAACCCCCTGACAAACAAACCCCTAATAACATTGCTTTCCTTCCTTACATCTAAGGAGTAAAAGATAAGATTGCAAGAATCCTCAAGGAAAAAGAGATTAATACCTCCTTCAAACCACATGAAACCATCAAACAAAATATGAGATCCGTCAAAGACAAACTTGACCCGCATAAATGCAAAGGAATTTACAAAATTGAATGCTCATGTGGTAAATGCTACATCGGTGAAACTAGGTGCTCCTTTCAAGTTAGAATTAAAGAACATGGAGTTGACATAAATAATGAACACATTCACAACTAAGCCTTAACAAAACACTCCCTGAAAACAAAACACCATGTGCGCCTAGAAGAGACACAAATTTTGGCAAAAGAAGATCACCTATTTAAACGTCGCATTAGGGAACCGATTGAAATTCAAAGAAATCCAAGCAACCATAATAGATATAATGACCTAGAACTAAATGAAAATTGGTTCCCTTTAATAAAAAAAAAATTAATAATTAAGTAATTAATTTTATAAAAAACCTTAATTTCAAATTAAAAACACTTTTATTTTAGTTGTAACAATTTTTTTTAAATTCTAGTCTTTTTAAAAACAACATTATATATAAAATTTTAAAGAAAGAGAAAATATTTTTTTTAAATAAAAATAAAACCTAATAACAAATAATCTTGAATAACTTAAATTTCCTCAAAACATTAAAACTTTTAATCTAAATAATTATTATTACTAAGTTTTTGACCTTCTTTAAAACAACATTAAAATAAAAATTTAAAGAAAAAGAAAAAATTCAAATAAAATAAAACTTAAAACAAATAATTTTGATTAACTTAAACTAATTATTGTTAAAAAGTAGGGTTGTTTCTAGCTGACCTTTAGGTTTCTCTTCTTCCCTTTAGTATTTAAAATAAACTTTTGTCTTCATTTTTAATCCAGGCTTCTTGTCCTGAAGATGGATCTTGATATGGATCCGAAATGTCGACAATCCATTAGCAACACTGTGGTTTTTCTGAACATTGCTAAAAACAAACCTCACCACATAAATCTCATTGATTAGATGTCATATTCTACATGGACATAGTTTGCTTAGTACCAGATTCAGGGTCAAGAAGAAGATCCTCACAACAGTTCATGATTCACCACTAGTAGGCCATCATGGGGTTTTCAAAACCTACAGGAAGATCAGGGAGAGGTTCTCATGGAAGGGACTCAAACAAGAGGTTATGTAGTACATCAATGAATGTGTGACTTGTCAGAAGAACAAGTCAGATCATACGCTTCCAGCAGGGCTACTTCAACCACTTCCCATTCCAGAGCATAAATGGGAGATCATATCGATGGACTTCATGACAGGCCTACGCAAGGTCTAGGGTAAGGAATGCATCTATGTGGTGGTCCACAGATTGACCAAGTTTTCTCACTTCTATGCCATACTGACATAGTACAACGCAATTCAGGTATCCGAGTTATTCTTCAGAGAGTTCTTCAGACTTCATGGGTTGCCGAGGAACATCATCAGTGACAGGGACAATCGGTTTATTGGGACATTCTGGAGGGAGTTGTTTAGATTGGTGGGGAAAGAGTTGACACCCAACACCGAATATCACCCTCAGATAGATGGGTAGACCAAGATCATCAACAAATGGGTTGAAGGGTATTTGAGGAACTATGTGGGTGGACAACATAAAACATGGGTCAGGTGGCTACATTTAGGAGAGCATTGTTACAACATCACTTTCCACATGCCCATTGGTATGACACCCTTCCGAGCATTGTACAAGTATGATGCTCCCACTTTGATAGACTTGGTTTTTGGGGAGAGAAGATCTTCCAAGGCCAAGGATTGGATCACAAAGAATAAAGATATTCTCAAATTGCTAAAAGAGAACTTGCAAACAAGACATAATAAAAAAAAGATGAGTGCGGACTGACACATGATAGAGCACAAATTTGAGGTTGGGGATTTGGTTTTCTCGAGACTCCAACCTTACAGACAATCATCTATGAAGAAGAGTGGGTCCGAGAAGCTCAAGCCCATATTTTATGGACCTTACAGGATCATGCACCTGGTAGGCGAGGTTGCTTATGAGCAAGAGCTTCTAGAGGGGAGCAAGATTCATAATGTGTTCCACGTGTCTTGCCTCAAGAAGGAGGTGGAAAAATTCATCATCACATCAGAGGGGCTTCCCCCAGTGGATGAGGAGGGACAGTTGGAGTTGGTTCCGGAGGAGGTATTGGAGTTTCGAGAGAAGAAACTGAGGATCATGGTCATCAGAGAGTGTTTGATCAGATGCAGAGGGCTTCTAGTAGAGGATGCTACTTGAGAGAGTGAGAAGGTGTTGCAACACCCTGGATTGGTATTGCTCAAGGACAAGGAATTTCGGGAAGGGAGGAATGTAATGTCCCTTTCCAAATAAGAGCTTTAGAGAGGAGTCTTAATGGTCTAAACAACCCCGTTAGACTATAGCCAGGGCTAGAAAGGGGTAAACAGGGTTACTAGAGGTCACTCTAGCCAAGGGTGTTATAATTTGAAAGTGACATTGAGATAAAAGTGGCTAAAAGCACTTTTAAGAAACCTTGAGCTAAAAATAGAACATATGCGCTAAAAATAGAGTCAACAAAGAATTAGGGTTTTGGGAAGCTATAAGAGAAGGTAAAGTGACCTAATTCATCATTATGCATATTTTGACTTGTGATTGAGGAGAGAGGCACATCTCATGAGAGGTAGCTCAATGGATTCCAGGAGGAATACACGAGTGGCTGATTTCGGTGTGAGAGACAAACCCTAGTCACCAGGGAGATCAGACAGGTCTTCCATCAGACTTCAACAACAATTTCACAATTTCTAGCAGCAAGGGCACACTTATTCAGGGTGAGGGTGCAACTTCTGAGGAGGTATTGAGTCGACTTGTCCTATCCAAGGAGAATCTAGAGATTCCCTTCTAACCCAGTTGAGAGGAAGGCAAGGTGCATATTTTTCCCGGTTTCTCGACAGATTTTGATGGAGAAATCATCTGGGGCGCATTTTCCAGCCGTTGAGGTTGTGATGCTTGGGATGACACATTTGGGGTTCCCGAGTGATCATCAGATCATATCTAGGGAAATCCTTCTGACCCATTTCACAATAGGCTAGGGCGATCAGTTTGAGACACATATTAGCATATTTTGACGATGGAATCACTAGGGCACATTTTTCTAGTAGCAGAGGGGGCACATTTTTCCAGGGGGATCCATCCAGGGTCAAGGAATACCAACAGAGGGATGGTCAATCACCAAGACTAAGAGAGACATCATGGCGTACTATTTGGGATAGTTTCTAGGCTGATCCGAGAGCTCTAGCCACCAGGACAAATTTTCTAGACTTGCAGCAGTTGCCGTATGAGCTTCCGTAGCTCGTAGAAGATTCTACATCTCATCCATTGATCCTGCAACATCCTTCCAGTATCGGATACTATTGTTTTAGTTTACTTATTGTATTTTAGCTAAGATCCTCTTGTCACTGATCTAGCTGAGTGATTTATTTCATTCAGCTGCATTCGACATTTGTACTCCACAGAGATATCATAATATAAGCTTTGCAGCCTTTTGTCGCAATTATTATTTGTATGCTCATTTATATGCTGTAAACAATTAATCATACACAAACATTAGTAGAGTTTCCCAGACTATATGAATCTGAGATATTACATCTTGGATGCTTCATTCGTTGTTCTCTTCACAGACCATATAGATTTGCATGTAAACCGGTGC
Source organism: Picea sitchensis (assembly GCA_010110895.2). Taxonomy (NCBI): domain Eukaryota; kingdom Viridiplantae; phylum Streptophyta; class Pinopsida; order Pinales; family Pinaceae; genus Picea; species Picea sitchensis. The sequence goes on along the minus strand of SNQJ01S0044497.1, from coordinate 17,663 downwards.
TACTCCCCATTGTCTCTTCCTGTCCCATGAAATGCAGGAAGCCTCAAAGTTGAATCTTGGTTTTCCACACTCAATATAGAACTGTTTATTCATGACAAATTGTTTCTTGGTGTTGATGTTGATTCTCCTCTTTGTGAAGTATTACTGACTTTGAATTATTCTTCACTTGTATCTTCTTCTTCTTTTTCTTCTACTCTTATCTATACACCTTCTTTGTTTCCTTCTAATTGGTGACAAATGTGCAAGGGGGATGGTTCAGAGAGGGGGTTCCTCCATACTCTCTCATATTCTTCACAGAGGGATCTAAAAGAGATCCCTATCTGCAACTGTGAAAGTATACTCATAAATTCTAAGGCCTCTGCCCCTTCTGAGAGGGCTCCATCACTATCTGATGCTACTTGTATGTTGCTACTCAATGTCCCATCCTCCTTTGATGTGAATGCCTCTCTTTCTAGTGAAGGGAGATTGACTTCGTGGTATTCATCCCTACTCCCACTACTATTGGTATCCTCTCTTGATACCTTTCTACTAATTTCACGTCTCTTTGATGGCCTCTCTCCTTTTGCGCTTCTCTTTGGCACACAAATTTCTCCCACACACCCTCCTGGTGCAATTATTTTTCTCTTTATCTTGGACTTGACTACTCATTCTTCACCCCTTGCTTTCTCTTCTCCACTTCTCTTCTTGACTTACCTCCTCATATTTTCTCTTCTCGTGTATCTCTCGGATCTCTTTCTCATCTGCTCTTCCAAATCCATTCTTTCTTTCTCCCCCCCCCACTTCTTTCCATCCTCCCCCCTTTACGTGAAGGGGTTTACTCGACCATCCTATCGGGCTCCATGTGTATTAGCCATTTATCTACAAAAAACATCTTTATCCACAAATGAATCTCTTCCAATAATCTTCTTCTAGGGATGACGACAAAATTCCTCTCAACAGTGCTGAAGGATTCACTACACTAAAAAAAAAACTAAACAATATACCCTTCCTTAACTTGGTCAAATGAGAATTCAACTTCCCTAGCTCACTTATTATCCACATATTTTAGCCTATGGATCATATTCTGGTCCCACATTAGTGATTCTTGGTCTCCCCATACAAATTTAATCTTTGTTTGCCTTTCTATCCATTCATGTAATGAACAAGGAAACTCAACAAATAAAGTTTCATGTAAATTGGTATAGATGTACCTTTGTTTCCACCTCTCAAGTTAGATCTGTAGGTTTCTAGTCTCTCATCACGTGAAATCATCGTCCTTCTTAGATACCTAGTCTTGTCTCTCCCCCTTGGAGGGTTTCCACCTAATAATTTTCCTTCAACATCTAGTACAAAACCTTCAGTTCTGGACAACAAAACTATTTGTTGGCTCTTATGGAGGTATCAGACCTAGGGTTTGATAGGCTTTACCAACAAAAACACCATAGGTTCTGACATATTCAATATTCAAGGACCAAATAAGGTCTCACCCGAGATGCCATGAGAATCATAGAGACCATAAGTCTTGTGTCGGATGTGAAGGAATAACAAATATAGGAAATATCCATCAACTAATCATTCATTCAGTTAGAACTACCATAAGATCGTTGTACATCATAATGCAAACAATCATACATTCAAACCATAACTCATCAACATACAAAGATAAATGTGCTTAAGATTTCATTCATTAAACTCAAACACATGCAAATACATTCTCATACAATAGAGGCTGAAGCCTTCTCAAGAAACAATGATGGTAACTAGAACAAGGCATGTTGTGCACTAACATCTTTCTCTCATAACACATATTATCTTTGAACATAAAAAAATAATACAAGACTAAACTTCAAGCTCTAACTCAACTCTCTCTTCCTAACTCTCTATTCAAATTCACTTTACCAAAAACCAAACCCATTACCTATTTGCATGCATCCCCCCATATATTTCACAGAGCATGGAAATCATAACTAACTTTCCATCTCATCCATAACCTCGACCATGACTAGTCAATTTGTTATAAAAACAATTACAAGATGTTATAGAAGATATTACCTGATCCGACCTACACGCAGTCTCTTTAAGTCCCTTTAGTGTGATATAAAATGGATTGGAGCGTGCAATATCTCCTTTTCTGGCACATATTCTAAACTTGGCATCTCACGATGTATCTTCTTGGGAATGCGTGTAGTTCTTACTTGTGGTCCGCGCGTAGCTTATACAAAACCTTAGGTGCCCACAATGTCATTTTGGATAGGGTCATCAATGAGTTAGGACAAGTCTAGAAGGTTTAAATTGACCATGAGTGGCATGATTTTGGTTCCTTCCATGATTATTTAAGCATTTGCACTATGTAAAGTAGTGGTGCACCTAGATGGTGAGATAAATGAAGGTGGAATACCATAGATCCAAAGAGAGTTCCTAGGATGGGAATGGATCACAATGGTGTGACTGATCTCAAAACTCTTTGGTCCTATATGCAATAAACTGTGTGATAAATCAAAGTAGTGTGTCATATGATGTCTCCAAAGGGAACATGTGTGGGGGTGGTGCAATAAATGGTTTTACGTGTGTTTCCAAAGATGGAAAAATATGGTTTTGGTGACATCATTTGTTGGTAAAAGAACCAAGTGCACTTCTAATACACACTAAGAAAATAGAAGAAATTTTAAATTGTCAAAGAGGACCTTACAAATGTCTCAAATGGTAGTGATTAAATCCATTGAGTAAGGTAAGTGAAGGTATGAATGAGGTGTTATAGTAAGCTATTCCCAAGGTGGTGAAATCTAAGGGGGATCTCACTATTTGTCTTAGGTGACATTACAATCCCATTAAAAATATACTTGATGGTGGTCTTGTGATTGTTGACTAGGATTCCCTCGTCACAAGTCATGAACAAGGCGTTATTGGCCTCATTGGTTAGGCAATGCACAAGTTTGAAAAAATTGGGAGATTCACTCAAATTTGTCGATTTAACCACAACACTGACACCAAAAATATGGTGCATCCCTTATATTGGTAAATACATTTGGTAGAAAGGACTTCAAGTTCCCTAGGAAAAAGTCTATATTTCAATGAGAAAAAACCATGGAGTGTTGTTTGGATGCCTAACTGCATGGTCCTAGCCTAATATATATATATATATATATATATTTGGCTCCTTAAGGGAGGATTTAATCGATTAACTTTGATTGGTTAATTTTAAATGCCTTGGATGAGAGGCATGAACCAAGGCTATTGTCATTTACAAAGTGATAAAGGAGGTAAATCATTCACTCAATCATTGCCAAATCACTTAGATTTTTACGATCACAAGGTGAAGAGCACACTTTGATATGAAAAAGGTTGTTTCCTTTGACGTGTGCACAAGTGGTATAAAAAATAAAAAATGGAATTATGAAAAGGAGTAAGAAACCAGCACTTGCATCCCCTTGATGCTTATTGACTCATAACAATAAAAAACATTTACCATTGATATTTCCTAGAGGGAAATTAACTTTTAGAGTCTTCTTAGCTACACTAGAGGACATGATAGCACAAAGTCCTTCAGGGATTACTGAGAGAGAAGACAAATGTGTAAGTCATGTTGTGCATGAATGACATAGGAGAGTTTCATGGTTGATGGATGGATGGATACGATTCCTAGAAGTATTGAAGTGAGAGGATTGGATGGGTCATGAGATGATCGTAAATTGATCATTGTATATTTTTTCTTCTATATTATTACTTTCAGGGTGGAAAAATTGGAGGAATTGGCTTGTAGGGGCTATTTTAGTGTCAGGTCCTAGTTTGGGGATTTGGAGTCCAGAACCTTCCAAAGCATTATTAAGGCATTGAATGGAAATTTTTGGGGTCAAAAATTTGTGAGCATATATTCTGTTGAAACATACATATTATTCTAAACTTTAGACTAAAATAAATTTCATTTTTGTTTAAATAAAAACCAAAAAAATGCACTTGGATAATCATCGTGGAATGAAGCCTTCTGATTAATCCAACGGTCTAAAATTCTTAAGATATTATGGATCCTCCTATTTATTAATGAATCAATTTATATAAAGGTTTGCTTTCAAAATTTTGGGAGTTGGAGTTTCGCGAAGTACGAAGGTTCAACATTGAGCATCTTCGAAGCCTTGATTCCTGAATTCACGAAAGTATTAAATGTTAAGCCAGGTTAATTAAAGATTAAAAAATATTAAAGATAAGTAAATCTCATCTCGACTTCGTGATTCATGAGCTCTTACATATAAAATATTTTGAAGTCCCGATACCCGAAACCCCTCCATTCTAAAACTAATCACAGTTAATTAGAAGAGTTAAAAATGATTATACTTAATTAAACCTATCGCGACTTCGCGTTTCATAAGTCTTATTTTAAACTGTTATAAAGATCCCCGAGATATGAAACGCCGAAACTTGATTAAATGATAAGTATGATTAATTAATGTACTAAATGGGGATTATACTCTAATTAATCTATTGCTTAATAATAACTCAAATACATTCAAATTCTGTGCTTTTCCCGAGGTATCGACCATTAATGACATTAATATCTGATTTAGGGAAATGATTCCAAATAAGATCCGATTTTAATGCCAAAATATTTTTTATTAAATAAATTAAACGCGTTGTCAGTGAAGGTATACACATGGTTTATGCATTTAACGTAAAAATATTTTTATTTCTGAATTACATTCTTATTTTCATAGAGCTGGGTTAGTGAAATAACTAGTTTTCTAAAATCTCATTCTTTGTAATAGGTAATAGAACTCTGAAATTTTATATCATGGCTCCACGGAAAGCACCTAAAGCAACTGGCGAAAGTTCTTGCCAGAGCACATACGTTATTTTTGATACTTCGCCCCAAAGTATAAGCACGATTAAAACTTGGACGCATGTGTTCAACACCATACAATACAAAGTGGTAAACTGCCCTGATGATTCAAGCGACAATGAAAAGGATAACTTACCTACCAAATATAAGATTATTGCTCAAGAAAAGCTGCATAAGGTAGCAACAAGGCCGATGCTTTTACCTTACACCAACATGATTGGATGGGCACTGGATCATGTACATATCCCAACTAGAACTATATTCAACTCTCAGAAGGTAGCTGTTGGGTCATTTCGACCGGAACATATACATGTGATGTATAAATTGTCCGCAACACCAAACTTTGTTTATAATGCCAGTTTTCTAGTGAATTTTAATAAGAAGGAGTGTGATCAATATGGAAAGAGTCTTTCTGATATGATCAAGGATTGGTGTTCACGTCCCGAAAATTTAAGAGCCGATTCTAACAACATATATTCAATCTCATCGCTAGAACTACAGTTCATGTATATAGCCATGATAATATGTAGACTCTATGGAAAAGAGAACACAACCCATTTCCTTTTACCATGGGTACCCATTATACACACAATGGCGGAATGTTATTCTTTCGACTGGGCCAAGATATTGTCGGATAGTCTGGCCAGTGAAATTACAGAATACCAAACAAAGAAAGCCAAAGGGAAACCAACTTCATTCTTCATGTCAGCTTATATTATGGACGCCATCTGTTTCATGATGCCTTTCTCGCTGATGGGATGGAGTTGGACTCTAGATAGTGCAGAACCAATTCATGTTTATCATTCAAAACTCTGGGAAGATAAGGCAAAGGATTCCTTTTATGAAATCTGTAATTGGGTAGCGGTGTCGATGCATACTACTATTTTTGGTCACTCACCTCCTATAATTTCAGACGCAGTTGCAACTAACCTAGAGAAGGTGGTAGACTGATAAATCGAGGAACACTTCTCTTATATCATAGTTTTTGATTGTCCAGTTCCCCCCTATGCTCTACCAAAATTTCTACCAGACTGACTGGTGTGCCGCGAGGTCGCATGAAAAACTGTACTCGGAGGGATTAGCAAAGAACTTAAAGTAGTGCAGAAAAAGGTGAGGCCATCTTTTCCCTTATAGATCGATGCATTTTCTTTGTTATATTTCAGCCATTCCAGAGTGGAGGCTGCAACTTTAGAAGAGATAAAACTGATTAACATTGAATTCAAGAAACACGACCTGCAAAAGGTCATGGGTAATCATATGGCCAGTTGTAATCTAAAAAAATATGAACATGAGGAGTCCCCTCATGACAAAATGTTCCAAGGGGTAATATATTACCAAGAAGTTCTGAGCCAAGTTCAATCTCTACCGCCCGGTGAAATGGTTGAGTTTTACAATTTCCAAAAACACTGAAGAAGTAGTCTTCTGAAAGTATTACAAGGGGAAAACTTAATGCCTCCTGCTACATAGAAAACAAAAACCCAAAACCCAGAAGTCGAGAGCTCTAGCAAACAAGAAGACCCAGAAAACCTAGATAGTTCTGATATCTCAACTCCGAAAAAGGATATCCCAGCAATAGAGGTATCTAATGACCAGTCCAAAGATCAATCAGAAACATTAAAAAAGCAAGGAGAAGATAAGCCACTGTCTTCACCTGATAAGTCAACTATAGATGGAGCCGAAAAACAATTATCCACAGAAATCAACAGCCCTATTGAGGCTATCACACCATTACAGTTCACCAGAGGAGACCCTAATGCAGAGGTAATATTCATAGGGGATCTCACGCCTATCCCTATTCAAGAAATACCTCCTACCGATTTATTTTTCAGTAAGAAAATGAAAGATGTGGTAAAGAAATAAATGCACTAGAAAGAGGGTGCAATGGTCAAAAAATAGAGAGTATTATTGGATGGACAAAATTTGGAAGATGAAGACTTTGCTACAGAGGTAGTAGGCTCTTTGGGAGCTTTTGAAACAACTAACCTATTCTTAGTTGATAATCCAAAAGAAAGGCTGAAGCAGAGAAATCAGATGATAAGTCAGTTGCGAGATCAAATAAGGAATACAGAGAAGAATATCAGAGATGAGGTCAATAAAGACTTGAAAAGGCTAGAGATGTTGATAGACAAGAAATCCAACTACTCAAGTCCAGTCTTGTCCAACAAGATGAGTTGGTTAAACAATTACAAAACAAGGCAAGTTCCACTGAGAAAATGGTTATGCATATAACAGTGTTCCAAGATCAAGCATCGGAAGTGCTAAAGAATCTGGAAATAGCACAATAAATCCTTTTGGCTAAGGTAGATATCATCCAAAATCATTTTCAGGAAGTAAATTAATCATTAGATAATATCAGTTTCAAAGAAGGAGAGGCTACTGCAGCCCGGACCATCTTTCAAAAAGAGGCTGTGTCATTGGATAGAAAAGGAGTACCTGTAACTCCTAGATTGACTATTGCAGAACAAATCAGAGGTGATATAATATTGAAGGCATGGGAGGCCATTATAGCCGAGAGTAAAAGAATGGCCAAAGAAATAAAAGAGGATTGTGAAGAGGTTTTTGCTTTGTTGAATAAAGAATCACTAGGCATTGGAAAGGATGATTGTTCTGAGATACTAGGACAAATCAACATTGTAAAACATCAACTTGACATCAAAGAGAGTTTAAAGGAAGCCCGGATTGAAATTTCACAGCTAAACCAGGTTGACATCGCTCAAATAGATAGATGGCTGGTAAAGCCAAATTTACAGTTACAATCAATGACTTTTGAAGATAAAAAAATAGAAGACAGGTTGCCACAATTACAAAAGAAGTTGTATATTTTTGAGGTAAAAGATGTGACATAACCTTCTATACTATTAGTACAATTTCTAAGCAGTTGTGTCAAATGTCTCGAGCAAGGTGAAGGAAATACTTCAAAGAATCAATGAAGTAACATATGTATACCTGTTCTACTGGTATGAGAAAGAAATAGAAAAGAACCAAGTCTAACGGTTTAAGTTTTTATTTTGTAACTGTTATTAGCTAGGAATAACGAGAATTCCAACCGCCTAGGGTTGAGAACCTCTTGTATAAATATATTTTCAAAAGACTAAAAGAAGGCTGGTTTTTTGCCGATTGTAATAGAGAAATCTCTCCTTTTAGAGAATTAATACAAGTACAGACCAGAGACTCCATATTTCTTCACTCTTGAGTTATGTGTTCTTCTGTTCCTTCATATTTCAACATCTTTATTCATACGTCTTTGATGAATGCTTAATCACAACTTAGTACAACTTCTACTGTGGTTATATGTTTCATTTAGTTATCTGATTGCTTACAGATTTTCCTCTGTGTTTGCTATTAACAAATATAAGACCCGAGAGTTAGTTAGATTGCTACATTTTATGCTTCATTAAAGGTTTCTCATCTATTTTATTCTTTTGTAGCAGAGTGAGATTCTTCTGTGATTGACGCCTTGCTTCGTTTAACAACTTTATGTTTTCCTCTCATCACATTCATTATTTTCCAATTTAACTCAGATACGAAATACGACCTCTAAGTTGTTATACCATTAATTCAATTTTAGGAACTTTTCTAATATAATTGAAAGTAGAAAAAACAAATATTAAAAAAAAACAGATCCTTTGATTATTTCTTTTCTCCATGACTGTACCTGTTGCAAGGCAGCCCAATATTGAGCTTGGTCTTAATGATCATACTAGCATTGCTTTAACCTTGTTTAATACCATCCTAGAGACCGCTAATACTCGGGTTGAGATTGAACGCTCATGGTTAGTGATTGAACATGACATAAGTGTACGTGAACGTTGGGAAGCTAGGCAAAGACAACTTCAGAATCTGCCATAGTTTCATTTTCTTAAAAGTGTTGATCTTCTTGTCAACACTAAAACCTTATTTATTTCTGGATGCCTTGACATTATACTTTGAATCCTTAAGTATAGACTCAGGAACAACATCTTTTTGGCGTTGTTGCCAGGGACGGAGAAACAAAGTTATTTTTCCTTGGTAGAACGCCATTGGTAAGTTTCTTTCTTTGATAGTGAACAAAGACTAAATACATTATAAGGATCTTTTTATCTTTCACTTGGCGAATCCACGATTAATAAAATGGCATTTAATTGAAAGAATACTAGAAAGAATCCAGACAATAAGAAAACCTCCCTTGTATCTGACCCCAGAAAACTTTTGAAATCAAGGGGATACCTTAAATAGACTATTACGTCAGCAAGTAAGGTTTATCAACCCAAATCAAATACTAAAGTTCTATTAGAACCGTTAACTTCACAAGAAGTTCCTATCCAACCCCATTTCAGTGAAACATCTTCTGATAAACTTGAAGTCGAAACCCTAAAACTAGAGTTGGTTTCTTTCGAGATTAAAGTTGACAAACTTCCAACCTCTCGAAGCTCTGGGGAATATATCTATTACCCAGACTTGACTCATGTTGGTTCTCCTAAGTATACACCCTGTAAATCCGAAGAATCCAGTCCACATTTCCTTGTTCCTATCTTTTCTAATTTTCTGTCTCCTGAAACTTTTTTGCTTAATTCTGAAGGAGCTGAAAGGTCACTACACATTCTTGAAAATCCTTTCAACAATCCCAAAGTTTCATCTCTTAAGTCATCAATGGATGCGGCCAGATTAGGTGGCGTAGGAGGACATGGTGCAGGAGGAGGAGGAGTCGGTCAAGGACCACCCCCACCGCCTAAATTTTTTGCTAAGGTAGCTGCTAAATATGCTCCTCTGGTTCTCCCAGTTCCCCTCCATGACTTACCCAAAAATTATATGAAAAACCTGCCAAAGTTCACTGGGGAAGGAGACTTGATTGCTACTGAACACATACATTTATTTGATCAATTTGCTGACATCCTTGGTTTTGAACACGAGGATGTTTATTCAAGACTCCTAGTTCAAACTTTTGAAGGAAAGGTGAGAACCTGGTTCCGAGGATTACCGGCAGGATCCATAGGATCATATGATGAGTTGGAAAATGGTTTTATCAGATAATTGGGAGAAATGAAAGATCATATTTATTATCTAACCGAGTTTGGAGCTTTGAGAAAGAAAAATTTAGAATCAGTTCTTGAGTTTACTCAAAGATTTAATAAATTATATAATAAGATTCTAGTTGAGGTTAAACCTTCCCAACCTGCAACGAAAGTAACTTTTGTTGGGGATTTTGATCCGGATTTATCTCTATTGTTAAGAGAAAGGAGATCTGTTGATCTCACTAAAATGCAGGATGACGTTGTAAAAATTGAATCAAACATGATGGCATCGGGAAAGTTCAAAGCTAAATTTGAATCGGGAAATAAAGAAACCAGACGGTACAGAGAACAAGAAGGACCCTCTGGATCTAGGAGGTCTTCAGAAGATAAGATGGATGACATGGCAAGAATAATTAAAGAATTGTTAAATAAAATCTCAAAAATGGAATTGGATCAATCTAAGAATGATCAGTTCCCTAGGAAAGATTTTAGAAGAAATCCTAATCCTCAAATGCAACAAAGACAAATCAAGAATGAAGATCAAAAGATTCAGGCCCCCTTCAAAAACGAAAATTTTATAGGGGGAGAGGACATGCAAAATTTTGAGGAGTTAGAAGAAGATGTGAATAATTTTGGCGATGATTGTCAAGAACCTTATTTGACGAGACAAGATTATGAAAAATCTTGAAATACAGAATACATGTCTAAAAATGCCGAGAATAGAAATATTATAGAGGATTCTGCTTATCAAGGAATCGCTGATAATATAATGGTTGAGCTCCAACAAAAATATAATTTAAGGCCTAGAAGCAAAAATGTCACAACTGCCCCGCCGAAGAAAATTTTTCCGAGAAGGGAAACAGACGAGGCAGCTCCAAAAGCTACTGAAAAACAGACTGTTAAAACCAAGACTGCTGATACACAATATACCAAGACAAAGCCAACAGGAACACCAATTATTAATACAAGAAAAGCAGAAATTCCCATGGCAAAAACAAAAACAGCTGAAACAAAAGCATCACAAATTAATAAACCAGAAAAGAAGGAGATAGAAATCCAAACCAAAGAAGTTGATAAGACAACGAGAAATTTCAGTCTAGAAAATGAAATTAATAAAATCAAAATCCCTGTACCTCTGGTTGAACTGGCAAAAAATCCTATATACAGAAAACAAATTGCTAAAATGATTAATTTTTCAGATAATGAAAGTCAGGCTGACGTGATAAATTTAGAAGATGATAAGCCTAATATAATTTTTGGTCCACATTTTGAAGGTGCCAGAGATACTGTCGCTCCTTTCTATATTACGCTAACTGTGCACGATCACCTGCTCCATAATTGCATGTTGGATTTTGGAGCTTCTCACAATGTGATGCCCAAAGCTATTGTGGATGGAATTGGTCTCGAAATCACTCGACCATATGGAGATTTTTATTCTTTTGATTTGAGAAAGGTTAAATGTGTGGGTGTGATAAAATATTTAGTAGTTAATATTGCACAGATTCCTGTAAAAAGTGTTATGATGGATGTGGTTGCTGATATACCTCCAAAGTATGTCATGTTGTTATCTAGGTCTTGGGGCACCAAACTTGAAGGATCCCTCCAACTCGACATGACATACGCCACAATCTCGATCTTTGGTGGACATTTCACTCGCTTGTACAAAGAAACAAGGTTGGCATTTACATTAAGTGATCAGTTGAACCCAAATAACTACCCTGTTTATATTGCAGATCAGGATTTAGGAAATTGTATTTTATCCATTGATGATGATTTAAATGAATGTATAGAGGAAGATTGTATAGAAAAAGAAAAAACATAAAAGACAAATAAATATGTATATATATAGTACTTGAGTTTGGAAAATGTATTTTGATGGTGCTTCATCTTGTGAAGGAGAAGGAGCTGGAGTGCTGTTTGTGGCACCCGACGATGAGTTTATTATTCATTTTTCTTACAGGTTACAGTGGGACATAGATTACACTAACAATGTGTGTGAATATGAAGCCTTGGTATTAGGATTAGAAGTTGTCAGGAAATTAAAAATTAAGAACTTAGAAGTCTATGGTGATGCAGAACTAATCATAAAACAAATTAATCGTCAGTACCAGGCTAAGCACCCAAGGTTTAGATCTTATAGAAATTGTGACTGGGATCTCATCGAGAAATTTTTCTCATCGGTTAAAGTTCATTACATCCCCAGAATAGAAAATCAACAGGCATATTCATTGGCCAAAGAAGCCTCAACGTTTGTGCCTCCTACGGTTTTCAAACTTAAATACCATATAGAGATGAGACATAGACCTTCCATACCGAATAATATTCAACATTGGCAGGTTTTCGAGGATGATGAACAAATCAGACAATTTTTAGAAATGGTGGATGACTTTGCCGAAACACATATCGACCAAGAAAATCAGAATGATCCTGCTTGGATTATGCAGGAAGGGGAAGATCCTCAAAAATTTCAAAATACGATTGCTAATCATTGTATGCTTATTTTGAAAAACTATCAGATCCCCAAAGGCCTGATCCCCTTGGAGAGGTTATTTAATCATGACGACATTCCTTTGAAGTCTACTTTACAGCCTTAGCCAGAAGAAGTTGAAGATTGTGATATAGGCACCAAATAAAATCCTAGGTTGGTAAAATTATCTAAGTACCTTCCTCTTGAAATAAAAAATAAATATGCTGAGTTGCTCAAACAATATAAATATGTTTTTGCTTATTCCTATGATGAATTAAGAACTTATGATACCACCATAATGGAACACAAAATTCCTCTGAAGCAAGGTGTCAAACCATTCAGGCAGAAGCTTAGACAAATAGATCCTATATTACTGCCCATGATAGAAAAGGAAGTAAAGAAACATTTGGATGCCAAGATCATTGTCCCACTCAGATACTCCGAGTGAGTAGCTAATTTAGTTTCGGTAAGAAAGAAAAATGGTGAAATCAGACTGTGCGTAGACTTCAGAAATTTAAACAGATCATCACTCAAAGACAATTATCCATTGCCTAAAATGGATCATGTTTTAGAGAAAGTAGTTGGAAAAGATCACAATTCATGTATATATCCATGATGATATGTAGACTCTATGAAAAAGAGAACACAACCCATTTCTTTTTACCATGGGTACCCATTATACACACAGTGGCAGAAGGTTATTCTTTCGACTGGGCCAAGATATTGTCGGATAGTCTGGCCAGTGAAATTACAGAATACCAAACAAAGAAAGCCAAAGGGAAACCAACTTCATTATTCATGTCATCTTATATTATGGATGCCATCTATTTCATGACACCTTTCCCGCTAATGGGATGGAGTTGGACTCCAGATAGTGCAGAATCAATTCATGTTTATCATTCAAAAATTTGGGAAGATAAGGCAAAGGATTCCTTTTATGAAATCTGTAATTGGGTAGCGGTGCCGATGCATACTGTTATTTTTGGTCACTCACCTCCTAGAATTTCAGACGCAGTTGCGACTAACCTTGAGAAGGTGGCAGACTAGTACATCGAGGAACACTTCTCTTATATCAAAGTTTTCGGTTGTTCAGTTCCCCCCTATCCTCTACCAAAATTTATACCAGACCAATTGGTGTGCCGTGAGGTCGCACAACAAACTGTACTTGGCGAGATTAACAAAGAACTTAAAGCAGTGCAGAAAAAGGTATGGCCATATTTTCCCTTACATATCGGTGCAATTTCTTTGTTATATTTCGACCATTCCAGAGTGGAGGTTGCAGCCTTAGAAGAGATAAAACTGATTAACATTGAATTCAAGAAACATGACCCGCAAGAGGTCGTGGGTAATCATATGGCCAATTGTAATCTAAAAAAATATGAACATGAGGAGTCCCCTCAGGATGAAATGTTCCGAGGGGTAAGATCTTACCAAGAATTTCTGAGCCGAGTTCGAGCTCTACCACCTGGTGAAATGGTTGAGTTTTAGAATTTCCAAAAACACCAAAGAAGTAGTCTTCCGAAAGTATTACAAGGGGAAAACCTAATGCCTCCTACTACACAACAAACAAAAACCCAAAACCCAGAAGTCGGGAGCTCTAGCAAACAAGAAGCCCCAGAAAACCCAGATAGTTTTGATATCTCGACTCAGAAAAATGATATCCCAACGACAGAGGTATCTGATGACTAGTCCAAAGTTCAATCAGAAACATTAAAAAAGCAAGGAGAAGATAAGCCACTGTCTTCACCTGATAAATCAACTACAGATGGAGCCAAAAAAAAATTATCCATAGAAATCGGCAGCCCCATTGAGGCTATCATGTCATTACAGTTCACCAGAGGAAACCCTAATGTAGAGGTAATATTCATAGGGGATCTCACGCCTATCCCTATTGAAGAAATACCTCGTACTGATTTATTTTTCAGTAAGAAAATGAAATCCATGGTAAAGAAAGAAATGCACTAGAAAGAGGGTGCAATGGTAAAAAAACACAACATATTATTGGATGGACAAAATTTGGAAGATGAAGACTTTGCTACAGAGGTAGCATGCTCTTTCAGAGCTTTTGCAACATATAACCTATTCTCAATTGATAATTTGAAAGAAAGGCTGAAGTAGAGAAATCAGATGATAAGTCAGTTGCGAGATCAAATAAGGAATACAGAGAAGAATATCAGAGATGAGGTCAATAAAGGACTTGAAAAGGCTAGAGCTGCTGATAGATAAGAAATCCAACTACTAAAGTCCAGTCTTATCCAACAATATGAGTTGGTTAAACAATTACAAAACAAGGTAAGTTCCACTGAGAAAATGGTTATGGATATAACAGTGTTCCAAGATCAAGCATCGGAAGTGCTAAACAAACTAGAAATATCACAACAATGCCTTTTAGCTAAGGTAGAGATCATCCAAAATCATTTTCAGGAAGTAAATCAATCATTAGATAATATGAGTTTCAAAGAAGGAGAGGCTACTACAGCCCGAACCACCTTTCAAAAAGCGGTTGTGTCATAGACTAGAGAAAAAGTACTCGTAACTCCCAGATTGACTGTTACAGAACAAATCAGAGGTGATATAATATTGAAGGCATGGGAGGCCAATATAGCCGAGAGTAAAAGAATGGCCAAAGAAATAAAAGAGGATTGTGAAGATGTTTTTGATTTGTTGAATAAAGAATCACTAGGCATTGGAAAGGATGATTGTTCTGAGATAATAGGAAAAATCAACATTGTAAAACATCAAATTGACATCAAAAAGAGTTTAAAGGAAGCTCAGATTGAAATTTCACTGCTAAAGTAGGTTGACATCGTTCAAATAGATAGATGGTTGGTAAAGCCAAATTTTCAGTTACAGTCAATGACTTATGAAGATAAAAACATAGAAGACAGGTTGCCACAATTACAAAAGAAGTTGTATCTTTTTGAGGTAAAAGATGTGACATAACCTTCTAGACTATTAGTACAATTTCTAAGCGAGTGCATGAAATGTCTCGAGCAAGGTGAAGGAAGTACTTCAAAGAATCAATGAAGTAACTTATGTATACCTGTTCTACTGGTATGAGAAAGAAATAGAAAAGAACCAAGTCTAACGGTTCGAGTTTTCATTTTGTAACCGTTATTAGCTAGGAATAACGAGAATTCCAACCGCCCAGGGTTGAGAACCTCTTGTATAAATATATTTTCAAAAGACTAAAAGAAGGTTGGTTTTTTGCCGATTGTAATAGAAAAATATCTCCTTTTCGAGAATTAATACAAGTACAGATCAAAGACTCCATATTTTGTCACTCTTGAGTTATGTGTTCTTATGTTCCTTCATATTTCAACATCTTTATTCATACATCTTTGATGAATGCTTAATCACAACTTAGTACAACTTCTACTGTGGTTATATGTTTCATTTAGTTATTTGATTGCTTACATATTTTCCTCTGTGTTTGCTATTAGCAAATATAAGACCTGAGAGTTAGTTAGATTTCTACATTTTATGCTTCATTAAAGGTTTCTCATCTATTTTCTTCTTCTGTAGTAGAGTGAGATTCTTCTATGATTGACGCCTTGCTTCGTTTAACAACTTTATGTTTTTCTCTCATCACATTCATTATTTTCAAATTTAACTCAGATACAAAAGACACCCTCTGAGATGTTATACCATTAATTCAATTTTAGGAACTTTTCTAATATAATTGAAAGTAGAAAAAACAAATATTAAAAAACAACATATTCTTTGATTATTTCTTTTCTCCATGACTGTACCTGTTGCAAGGCAACTCAATATTGAGCCCGGTCTTAATGATCAGACCAACATTGCTTTAACCTTGTTTAATACCATCCTAAAGACTACTAATACCCGGGTTGAGATTGAATGTTCATGGGCAGTGATTGAACATGACATAAGTGTCCGCGAACATTGGGAAGCTAGGCAAAGACAGCTTCAGAATCCGCCATAGCTTCATTTTCTTAAAAGTATTGATCTTCTTGTCAACACTAAAACCTTATTTATTTTTGGATTCCTTGAAATTATACTTTGAATCCTTAATTATAAACTCAGGAACAACATATTCCACCTCCTTAGCACTATTTTACACATCAAGACCTTTCCAACGATAGGAAAATCACCTAAATTGGAGCTCATATGTAGAAGTTATGCCTCCCACAAGTTGACCTACATTGTTTTCCACCATGATACCAAGTGGATGCCACATCAGCCCATTACTTACACATGTGGGGCTAACCACGTGTGGGATTTCAAGAATATTCTAGAAGGTCCAAAACCTAAAACTAATTGAGGCATGCAAAAATCCTAACCATAGACAACTACTAGGCTATGTTAAATATTGGGTCGCTAGGAAGAGAGGGAGTTGCATTCTTTAGCATTGTACTATTCCATAGTTGAGAAAAACATATAGCTATGGGATTTGAGAGCATAATAGAGGAGGAAGAAGATTTTTTAGTAGCCATTTAGGCCACAAAGTCATAGGACTCTCCGTAGTGAGTGCTCCTTTCTTTGTACTTTCTTTTCATAACTGAAGAAAAGAGAGTAAAGCATAGACATCACCTTCTAACTAGGTTTTATCCCATTTTGGGTTCCCAGGATACATCTTGTGTTCATTTGTGTGGAAGGTGTTAGCACTCTGTAATTTCCAAGGCTGAGAAAGAAATAAACAGAGGTAACAAAAAAACCACTTTTGAAGTAGGGATCTAGCCATGCTTGCCTCAAAGAGGGATCTCTCTATCTTATTTAGCTATGTTCTTATGAAATTTTAGGCTAGTTATGAAAGTACTGGATTTGTTTTTTTTAAATTGGTTTGGTAAGAACAACAAAGGAAATTCATTGGGATTTTTTTCTTAGAGGGACGAGATGAGGCGAGACGGAGTACGCCGCGGCTAGGGACCAAACCCTAGCCATCCAAATGCTGGTTTTTGTGTGCAGGAGCGAGGATCCTCGACGGCAGCAGTCGACCAGGTTCCCTGCGTACAGGGACGCGAATCGGCACCTTCAAAAGCGATCCTGCGTGGACTGTTCGCCGCGTTTTTGCATGCGTGCTTGCCACTGCGACTGGACTTGCTGGAGGTCGACGACCTGCTACAATGGCCCCAGATCTGAATGGCGAGAGAGGAAAAGCCCGATTGGAAGCATTCAAAGCGTTGGTCCGCTCGGCAGGACCCAAATCCAAGCCTTCTCTCCCGTCCAATTTTGTTAAGAGGATGGAGGAGATCCCTTCTCTGGAGCTATCTCCAGAGGAGCCTTGCAATCTTGCCCTCCATCTAGCAGACAAGGCTCTCATCGGAAAGTTTACGGGGTTATGGCCTATCCCCAAAACGGTGGAGGCATGGACGATTGATCGTTGGGAGCCGCTGATACAGGGAGGCGTCGCTCTGTTAGCTGTAGGCAGGGG
>SNQJ01S0044496.1:92694-109821 GCA_010110895.2 Picea sitchensis | reverse complement strand
AGGTGAACATTCCTCCCATTCCCATACCTTTCAGCCCCATCACTTTCAACGTGACCTACGCCTTCCGTGGGTGGATGTGACCAAATTTGATGGCTCGGACCCCACTGGTTGGGTCACCCAAATGGAACATTATTACTCTTTATACGGCATTACAGATGACTTGGCCAAACTCCGGTATGGTGTTCTCCATCTAGATCAAGAATGTTGGAAATGGTGGCAATGGAGAAAAACTTCCCGTCAAGCGTGTATTACTTGGACCCAATTTATGACTGAGCTTTATGAACGCTTTGACATTGACACCAACCATTTGGGTCGTTTGACAAAGTTGAAACAATCAGGAACAGTTGAAGACTTCATAGCTACCTTTGAGCACCTGGCTTTTCGAACAAAGGGCATGACTGATGCTTTCTTTCGAGAGTGTTTTATCAGTGGCCTCAAGGATGAGATTTGACCCCATGTCCTCATGGCTCAACCTTCAAGTTGGGTGGACGCTACTAACAAAGCTAAAGAAGCACAACAGGTTGTATCCTCTCAAAATCGTAAACCCTCCTTTATCCCTCGCCCTAAACCCGTAAATCCCACTATTCCCTCCACCCCATTAAAGATCCAAAAATTGACCAGGGCTGAAATGGTTGAACGCCAACTCAAAGGCCTTTGTTATAATTATGATGACAAATATTTCCCAGGCCACAAGTGTAAGGAACAAAATCTTTTTATGGCCATCTCTGAGGATATTTTGGAAGAGGATGTTGAAACTCCCCTTGTGCCTGAGTCACCTGAAATCACTGACATAACCCCTCCCTCTGACCCTCCAGAAGTGGAATAGATCATTTCCCTCAATGCTCTCACTGGCTTCTCTGCCTTCCAAACCCTCAATTTAATCGGTTACATAAAGCATCGGAAGGTCATCATTCTGGTTGATAGTGGAAGCACCCATAATTTTATTCATCGCCGCATTGCCCAAGAAACTCATTGCTACATCCATGCCATCAAAAATTTCCAAATCATGATTGCCAATGGTGGTTCCATGAAATCTGGAGGGCGCTGTGAAAATGTGTGTCTCCAAATCGGTGACTACCACCTAAAATCCCATATGTTTGCTATCAACATGGGTGGTTGTGACATTTTGTTGGGTGCAGTCTGGCTAAGGACTTTGGGTCCCATTCTCATGGATTTTAAGGAATTAACCATGTAATTCGACTAGGAAGGCCACCAATATAAATTCCAAGGCATCATTGTTGGTTCACCTGAGGCCATTAGTTCCCATCGTATGGAAAAGCTGCTCAAAAAAGGTCATTCTGGTGTCATTGCCCAACTCCATGCCATACAAGCAATAGAGACACCCCCGATGCCGCAAGACCTCCAAGCCCTCCTTTCTAAACATCAAATGGTATTTTCCACTCCCCAAGGACTCCCTCCTTCCCGCGGTGTTCATGATCATTTCGTTCCCCTTGTACTCAGAATCCCTCCTCCCAATATCCGTCTGTATCGCCACCCCTTTTCACAAAAAAATGAAATTTAGAAAATGGTCTAGGAACTCCTTACTGCAGGCATTATCCGCCCTAGTACGAGCCCTTACTCTTCTCCTGTATTCATGGTCCTAAAGAAAGAAGGTTCTTGGAGAATGTGTCCTGACTTCCATGCCCTCAACAAACTGACCATTAAAGACAAATTTCCCATTTTTGTCATTAATGACCTCCTGGATGAATTGAGTGGTGCCCAATTCTTTACTAAACTTGATCTTTGCTCGGGCTATCACCAGATACATATGAAAGAGACAGACATTCCCAAGATGGCCTTTCAAACTCATGAGGGCCACTATGAGTTTTTGGTCATGCCCTTTGGCTTGTGTAATGCCCCCTCCACCTTCCAAAGCCTCATGAATGATGTCTTTCGTCCTTTTCTCTGTCATTTTTTCTTAGTTTTCTTTGATGATATCCTCATCTATAGAAAAACCTAGACATACCATCTTACTCATGTGGATCGAGTTCTCCATCTACTCTCTCAGCACCAACTTTTCCTGAAATAGTCTAAATGTGCTTTTGGTGCCTCATAAGTAGAATACTTGGGTCATCTGGTTGGCAAGGATGGTGTCAGGGTGGATCTGAAAAAGATTGAAGCTATGCAAGACTGGACACACCCAAAGACTCTCAAAATCTTGCATGGATTTCTGGGCTTAACAGGGTATTATCACAAGTTTGTTAAGAATTATGGAAAGATTGCAGCACCTCTCACGGCTCTCCTCAAAAAGAACTCTTTCACTTGGACTCCAGCCGCTGCTCAAGCTTTTGAAACCTTGAATATGGCCATGTGCACCACTCTGATTCTGGCCCTTCCTAATTTCACAAAGACCTTTGTTTTGAAACGTGATGCCTTAGGGAAAGGAATTGTTGTTATCCTTATGCAAGAGGGTCAACCTTTGGCCTTCACCAACAAGCAACTATCTGAAAGGAATGTGGGAAAACCCATCTATGAAAAGGAAATGTTGGCTATTCTGCATGTCGTTGATCTGTGGCACCCTTATCTCTTGGGGCAATGTTTCCAAATTAAGACAGACCATCAAAGCCTCAAGTACTTTCTATAACAACGCATTTCCTCCCCGGAGCAACAAAAATGGGTGACTAAACTCTTTGGATATGATTATGAGATCATTTACAAGAAAGGCAAAGATAATGTGGTGGTAGATGCACTGTCCCAAAAATATGAAGAAGAAGGATCCCTTTTAACTCTTTCCTTCATTGTACCAGATTGGCTCCAAGATGTTTGCCAGGAATGGCTACAAGATCCCAAAAGTTCGTATCTGATCCAGCAATTGCAAACCAATTCTCCAGCTCCCACAGGGTACTCTTAGCTCTAGGATGAGCTTCGATACAAAGGTTTTTTGTATTTAAGTAAACAATCAAAGATTCAATCCATGGTACTTTCTGAGCTTCATGCTACACCCACAGTGGGGCACTCCGGGTTCACCAAAACCTCTGACAGGGTCAAACGTTCTTTTTTCTGGGATGGTATGAAACAGGACATCTGTAATTTTGTCACTGAATGTGATGTGTGTCAATGCAACAAGGGATAAACAGTCAAATCTCCGGGCACACTACAACCGCTTCTGATTCCACCTACTATTTGGAAGGATATCTCTATGGACTTTATTACCGGCTTACCCAAATCAGAAAATAAATCAGTCATAATGGTGGTTGCGGATCGCCTTTCCAAGTATGCTCATTTTTTCTCTCTTCAACACCCATTTACTACATCCACGATGGCTCAAATTTTCATGGACCAGGTCTTCAAGCTTCATAGCATGCCGCACTCTATTGTTTCTAATCGTGACCCAACATTCACAAACAATTTTTGGCAAGAACTATTCAAGCTATAGGGCACACAATTGCATCTCAGCACAGCTTATCATCCCCAGACTGATGGTCAAATGGAAGTTGTCAACAAGTGTTTGGAAACATATCTGAGGTGTTTTGCCTTTGAAAAGAAAAATAAGTGGGCTCAATGGTTACCCCTATCTAAATTGTGGTACAACACTTCCTACCATACAACTACACGCATGACTCCTTTTGAAGCGGTATATGGACAGAAGCCACCTTCAATTCTCTCATATTTACTGGGTACCTCGAAGGTCCAGGCGGTTGACCAAACACTTACAATTCAAGAGGATATTCTCCATACCCTCAAAGAGAACTTGGTCATGGCACAGAATCACATAAAGCAACAAGAAGATCAAGGTCGCTCTGAACGTCAATTTGCAGAAGGGGACCAGGTGTTTCTGCAACTGCAACCATACAAGCAAACTTCCCTCAAGGTCGAGCATTGTCAGAAGCTAGCGCCCAAATTTTATGGTCCTTATACAGTTCTCAAGCGTGTAGGACAAGTCGCCTATCAGTTAGCTCTGCCCAGTCATTCGAAGCTACATCCTGTTTTTCATAATTCATGCTTAAAGAAGGTGATTAGAACTAGGTGCCAAATTCAAACCAACCTTCCTGAGTTAGTTGAAGAAGGATCCATTTGGCTATAGACAGAAGTAGTTTTGGACCAGTTTGAGCATCACCTGCATCAGAGAACCATCAAGGAAGTGCTAGTCCAGTGGAAAGATACAACTCTAGCAGATGCCACTTGGGAACCACCTACCATTCTGCAGCAGTTTCCACATATCAAGCTTTGAGGACAAGGTTGTTTTTAAGGGGGTGGACATGTTAGGGTCCTAACCTACACATAGGTAGAGCAACATATTCAGATGTAATAAAGGTCAATATTAATAAGGCCTTTCAATAAAATAGAATAAGGCGGATGTAAGAAGACCTAATAGAATCTTCCGCTTCTAGAAGGATCTTCCTCTAGATGCTTCTCTTGATAGACATATTTAGTATAAATAAGGGTCGAGGGTATGAAAACCCTAGCTTGGAGATTATTGTAACAGAGCATTGCTCGACTGGAGGTTTCCCCCTCGAAGAGGCCCATGAACATTTCTTTATGAATCAATGTGCTATTTATGTTGTTGTTCTTATATCATTTCTATGTTATTATGGAGATTATGCTGGTTATATTACTGTTATTCTGCCATTTCTAGCATTTTATTTTTGTCCTGCATACTTTTTATATCTGGTATATTACAAAAAAGGAAGCAAGGAAATATTCAAGGAGTTGTGAGAGTTGTAGTTGTTAGATAAGTTTCATCTATGAAGCTAAAAAATATTTTTAGGAAGGGATGTTGAATTTTTGCATCCCACATGGAAGAGGAAGCTAGTGATAAAGTCGAAATTCTTGAAGACCATCCAGTCTTGAGATATTTTGAAGATGTCGTTGAGGAGATCCTAGGTTTCCCACCAAAGAGAGACATTGACTTTTCCATTTATTTCATGCCAGGAGATGCTTGAGTTTCCAAGATTCTTTACAGAATGGGCACACCAAAATTAAAAGAGTTGTAGATGAAACTAAAAGAACTTTTGAGGAAGGGGTATATATTCCCAAGTCTGTCGCCTTGGGGAGCCACGATTCATTTTTTTAAGAATAAATATGGAATATTAAGGATGTGTTTTGATTTCAAACAACTGAATAAGGCCATTATAAAAAAACAAATATTCCTTTCCAAGGATTGATCATTTATTTGATCAACTAAAAGGTGAAAAAATATTTTCCAAGATTGACTTGAGATCATACTACCATCAAGTGAGGAAAAAGGAAGAATATATTAGCAAGATAGAGTTCAGAACAAGGTTTGAGCATTATGAATTCATGTTAGTGCTCAGGGAGTTCCTGGACAAGTTTGTAATTATTTTCTTAGATGATATTATCATCTACTCTAAGCCTGAACAGGAACATGATGAGAATCTGAGAATGGTGTTAAAGGTTTTCAGAGAGCATAAATTATATGCCCGGCTAAGTAAGTGCATCTTTTATCAAAATAATATCCATTACTTGGGACATATTATTTTAGCAGATGGGATAGTAGTCGATCTCGCGAATATATAGGCCATTAGAGGATGGACAATACTAATAAATGTGATATAGGTCAGATCATTTATGGGTCTCGTGGGTTATTAGTGAAGATTCATGAAAGGGTTTTCAGAGATTGTAATACCAATGACTTCTTTACAAAAGAAGGGAGTGAATCTCAAATGGACACAAAAATGTGAAGAGAATTTCCATCATTTGAAAAAAAATTTGACAAGTGCGCCCAAATTAAAGATTTTAGATCCATATGAAGAATTTCTAGTGTGCACAGATGCATGCGAGGAAGGGCTCGGTGGAGTCCTCGGTGAAAACGATCATGTGGTATGTTATGAGTGCCAAAAATTAAAAGAGCATGAGAAAAGTTACGCTACTCATGATCTAGAATTAAAAAAAATTGTACATGCATTAAAATTGTGGAGACATTACCTCACGGGGAGGAGATTTTAGACAAGAACATAAAATTGTGGTCTGAAACACTTATTTGGACAACAACATTAAATGATAGGAAAATTAGGTGGCTGGAATTTCTTAGTGAGTATAACATCAATTTAAACATATCAAAGGAAAATAAAATCAAGTGGATGATGAACTCATCAGAAGATCTTATGAAGTGCATGTTTAATCCATCGGCATGTACATGACATATTTAAAAGATAAAATTCTTGAAGCAACAAATTTAAATCAACATTAAAAACAAATAAAGGAAAACTTACAATAAAGCAATTTACAACAAAAATTTTAAAATTATGAATTAAAAGAGGATGGAATCCTCTTGTATAGAGGCAAGGTGTATGTGATAAATTCCATGGAGATGAAAAATATAATGCTGAGAGAAATGCGCAATGTGCCATATGTTGGGCACCTAGGATATCATAAATCCATTATAGTTATAAGGAGCCAATACTTTTGGCCCGGGAATGAAGAAAGGGGTGGATAACTACATAGCCCAATGTCTGGAGTTCCAAAAGGTTAAAACAAAGCACATACATCTAGTCCGATTTTTATAGCCATTTCCCATTCCATAATGGAAGTGGGAAGTGGTTACAATATATTTTATCACAAAGTTTCCCAGAAAAGTGAACCAACATGACTCCATCATGGTGGTGGTGGAAAAATTGACTAAGGAAACACATTTGATTCATGTGAACAAAACACACAAGGAAATAAACACTGCAAAGATTTACATGAAGGAAGTTTTCAGGATGCATGGAGTGCTTAAGGAAATAGTTTCAGAAAGAGATTCCAAGTTTACATCCAAATTTTGGCAAGGTTTGTTTAAAGGATTTGGTAAAAATATGAAAATAGTATGGTGTATCACCCAAAATCATATGCAAAAATAGAGAGGACCAATAGGATAATTGAATTCATGCTTAGAATGTGTGTGATGGATCAACCATCAAAACGGGAAGAATATATACACTTAGTGGAGTTTTATTATAATAATGGGTATTAAGATTCATTAAAAATGAGTCCATTTAGATATTTGTATGGAAAGAAGTGTAACACACCAGTGAGTTTGGATAACCTAGCAGACAGAGACATCATTGGGCCAGATTTGTTAAAGTAAATGGAAGAGTATATGGCAAGGATTGGGCATAATTTAAATACTTCCTAAGACATGAAGATGAGTTACACAAACAGGAAAAAAAAATAGATATTTTAAAGTAGGGAAACATGTTTTCCTAAAAGTTAAAGGAAAAAGAAGTTTGATAAGATTGTTTTTTTCCTGAAGTTGGAAGAAAGATACTGTGGGCCTTATGAAATATTAGAGAAGATAGGTATAGTTGCATACATGATAGAATTTCCTAAATTCATGATAGTGCATAATGTATTTCATGTGTGATTATTAAAGAAATATGTTCATAAACCTAACCACACAATTGATTGGAATGTGATCCAGGTGGAAAACAAAGGGGATTTATTGGTGGAACCAGTAGGCATTTTGGAATGAAAATTCAAAGTGATCCAGAACAAATCCATAGGGATAGTCAAGGTTAAATGGACTTTCTATGTTCCTAAATATGCAACATGGGAGCATGAAGAAACCATGCAGGAGGAATACCCGCAAAGGTTTTTCCAATTTTGAAGAAAATAGAAGTTGAAAATACAAGACTCCATTTTTGGGAATATAATTACTGGAATCACATCTCATAAATTCTTGGTTTCCTATGTTAATATCCCTAATAAAATAATTTTGCAGACCAATTGACTAAGGGCAGTGAAGGGGAACATTCCTTGGGTCAGTGAGTTTAGAAGAACAGGAGATTATGGTTAGGATTGTCGTTCGAAGGTAAATATTGCATAATTTTATTTTTCCAAGTATTGTAATGTAATTTTCTATACATATTTTGGCATGGTACAATGCATCGAGGATGATGAAAAATTGTAGGGGAGGGGTATGTGTTATGGTTCCATTTAACACCACATATGCTCATGATGACTCATTGGCCTCAACTACATCCCTTTCCCTAATTGTAGGATCGTTTTCCCCCTTTTCCTCCTTAAAAATACTTTTAAAACACCTTATTTATTGTTATACATGACTATATTTAAAGAATCCCACGTACATACGTTGGTTTCCAGTTAGAAAACCACGTACATGTTAATTTGGCTCAAATAAATAATAAATCCTAACTTTTAGGGAGAAGTTTACGAGTTCCTCGGGTTCCTGACCTCTTGTAGCCCATCCATAGCTACTCCAATTGTCAAAAGGGAGTATAAATTAGAGCCTTGGGTTCAAGGAAAAATAGAAAAAAGAAATGCATCCTTATGTTGGCATTTTCATTATACTCCTGCAAGTCCCATTTTCCCATTGCATATGAGATTATCCCTTCCATTTGGAAACCCTTTATTTTAGTAGTTGTGTTCTCCCTATCTTGTCAGGAAGAAATCATTTTCCTTCCTTGAACATGTTTTAAAACAAATTATTGGAGGTATTGTTTATAATCTCTGGCCTTAGGTAGAGGAACTTGGAGCCCGATTTTGGGACCATGTCGCAGTGGTTACAAGTTGTAACCAACTTTTATGCGAATCATAATAAAATGTATCTCTTTATCATCCAATTTCATATGTTGATGCATGTTTCTAATGTATCTTATATCTTATAATTTGAATTGGTATCACTTAAAAATATTAACAACAATGCAAGAAGTTGCTTACTTGGTCCTCAATTGTTTCTTCCTAACCTAGGTCTCACAGTGCCTCTTCTCGTTCCATGTGCTTCAAAGATTCATTGGAATTTTCCTCTATTTCTCTTCTTTTGGCGTGTCAACACTCCTCTTTTCTATGAACCTCTTGCAACAACCTTTGCATCATGCATTGTATCTCCTCATGCACACAAGCTTCCTCTAGAGACCTCTACATAGTGCGCAACAATTTTGCATGAGCGCAAGCCTCCTCTAGAGACCTCTATACTTATTCATGGAAGTAGTTCTCTTTAAGTGACCTTTTTTCATGAGTTGTATCTCTTCTCTTTCTCTTTCCTCCTTAATGTCCCTTTGTGTGTCTCACAGAAACTGCTTATGTTCAACAGTATCAAACTTAGAAGGGGGTTGCGTCTCCTTTCTTATCTTCCCCTATGGACTTTGATATGAGATTTAAACATGCTCAAAGTCCATTCCTGTATATTCTCCACTTCATATTATCACCCCCACACCAAATTCATCATCTTTTTTCTAATTCACAAGCGGCTTTGCAATCACTATGTTGCAATGTGTCTTCTTCTCTTCTCACTTCTTCAACTAGTCAGGAAAATCCTTGGTAATGTTCTCAGGGTTGTAGCAGTTCCCACATAGAGCGTGTTGTTTGGTACAAAATAGTGACACATGGAATATCTCACCACACTTAAAACAAGTGGGGGTATACCTCCTCCTCCTCCATATCCTCCTCCCCGAGCTCGTCCATATCCACCTATAGGACCTCCATGATATCCACCTCTCTCAACACGATCACAATCACCACCCTTATTTTCCTCTTGAACCCAAAATACATCATGGGTATGATCTTGCATCAGCTATAGTGACTGGTAGTTGTTCACGTCATGTCCCATTGACTTACAAAATTTAAAAAATAGAGTATGATGTGTCTTTTGATATTTTTCCAATGTTAGGAAATTGGGTGGTATATGGCCCCACTACCTACAAATTTTCCACCATTCCATTTGAGGTCCATATAGAAATGGATTCGATGCACTTGTTTCCATATGATTTCCAAGTGTAGGACACTTATCTCTATTTTTTCCTTTTGACTAACACATTTTACACCATATGTGCTCATGCATGAATTTTTCCTTTCAAATATCTTGTAATTGCATCCTCGGGTTTTTCAGATGATACTATACCTGTTGTTATCGGGTAAATCGATGAATGCAAACATAGACTAATCCCCCTAGACTGACCTAGATCTAGAACAAAACATGACAGGACATGGTGCTTTCCCTAGGCTCTAATCATCAAATTTACTACCAAACAAAATACGATAGACATACCTTTAAATGTCACTTCCTTATGTCTTTGTTGTTCCTGTTTCGCTCTGGTGCTCTTGTGATGCTGATCCTGCAGTGAGACACAAACCAACCAAAGTGAAAGAAGAGAGAGTATATTCAATGAAAACCTATGCATATGATCAAGGAATTATGCAATAAAATAAAGATAATTCTATGGGAAAGAAACATGCCACTATATTATATTAATAATAGGAAGAGAGATTACAACCAGATGCTTTGATGTCGTAAGGTTCCTTCCAATAGTTCCCTGCTTCCCACACACTTTTGATCCAAGAATTCTGAGACTATAGATCTGACATCTATCTTGACAAAAGAAAATCTCAAAGCCACTCTAACCAAGCTAATAATTCCAAGCCAAATCCAACTTCAATCAAGCTCAAGCTAACTTTCTCCATGAGAGATCCTCTCCTTTTATAAGTTTAAGAAGATAGGGTGAGAAGGTTAGGATGATCCCACTAAATCATGAAATGGAGTAAGATCCAAACCGTTAGGAGGCCACCTCACCATAGAAGCTTCTCCTTCTATAAGCATTGAGAAGATGCTCATTTTTCCCACGTACAAAGGCCACCACGACCTGGCTATAGTGCAGCCTACGGAAATCAGGAATTTTTGCACCCTAGCTATGGTACAGCCCACGAAAATTCTCTAAAATAGGGTTTTTACAGAGGAAAACACAACTTCATCTCTCAGAAAAAGTTCTTCTCCCTTCTTTCTTTAGGAATTCAGGCCACTGACCCTTTTGAAGGGAGAAGAAAGGTTTACATCATTAACGATTATGAGGGTGACGAAAATAATGTGTAACACCCATGGTAAACCTCTCATTGTCTCTCATCCTCCTAGTGTATCCTCCAAGTGCATCATAATCTACACTGCTTCTGCCTAATTAACCACCTTTTGTTGGGTGAGTGGGAATTGAATATGGGGAAACAACCTTGCATTGAACCATTTTTTATGTTGCATGTCTTGGATTTGGGACATCATTCTATCCAAGAAAATATTGAACCGTTGATCATAATCGCACACATATCTTCCGATTTATTCTTAATATCCTTGATATTTTTAACTCATTGATATTATGAATTAGGTTTCTGGAATTCATTAATCATATATCTCTTGATCTCTATTAAAAACCTCATCTATCCCACCAACGTAGTGGCCCTGTACTTCATGTACCATGCCATGGATTTGTCCCTAAGCATGGTCTCCAGCGATGCAATATTAGATGCCTCATTTATGATCCTCTTCATAGACCATATCACCTCAGATGTGAACCAATATTTCTCGGCATCATCTCTACCCATCCCATGGAGCACGGGTAACTCTGGGTACTCTCATGATTGTATTTCCTTAATCTCAAACTATATCTTCCTAACTGATTGTTGGGTGTCAAGGATCTTGTTACATATACTCTTCCAGGAAAAGTATCACTAACTTTATCTTCTTCTCCACTCATCACTTATATTCTTTCTTCTCCTACTCTTGCTTCTACTGCAATCATTGCACTATCTATTATTCTATGTTCTTGGCTATAGATATGCTAGGGGGTGGTTCAAACGGGGGGTAACTCATATTCTTCTACCATTTATTATGATATAACCCAAATATTTTTGTACATGTAGCCTTGCAATACCATCCACTATCACTAACTATTCTCCCCCACCACTTGGNACCTCTACACCTGATCTTTCTTTGATGTTTCATCACTCTACAATAGAAAAGGGGTTTGGACTTCATCTTCTTGGCCCCTACTACCAGCACTACTAGTATATTCATTGGATACATTTTTCTCAATGATGTGCCTCTTATCTGGCATATCGTCATTTGTGCTCCTCTATATCACAACATACTCTTCCACACCTCCTCTTGGTGCAGTCTCCTTCCTCTTCATTTTTATCCTGACCATTCATCACGTAACATAATTGGTGACTCCACTAGGGATGATCTCCGTTTTGGTGTATTGGATGATTTTTCTCCTTCATTTCTCTCTAAAAGAAGTGCTTTCGAGATTTTGGGATTTTATACCCTGCCCATATGGTGTACCAGACTTGTGACTACTTTCCTAATAATTGGTTATACCATGGTGAATTTAGTTTCTTGACCTAGGTAGACACGTAGCTTACTTGCAGGGTTTATTTTATAGTTAATGTGAGTCAAATAGGGATTGGACAACACACAAACTTTATGGAGGATTTTCTCTCTAGAGGAATATAACCGACTGTGTTGTGAAGCATATGAGGGTCCTTATAATTGGTTATGATACCTCCACTCTATTGTTCGAGAGTCTCATCTGCTCTTGGGAGAGGCATACCTTCTTTAGTTCAGGAGGACCCTTCAGCCATTATATCTTATTTTCATGCATTGGATTTTATCTTTATTTACCTGTGTGCTCTTTGATTAGTTTCCCTTAGGATTTTATATTTCTTCATGAGTTACGAATCATCGTGGAGAAATACCAGCCTCCCCCTTGAAGAGGAATATACCACCACAATTAGATCCTTTACTGAAGCTACCTCCTAAAATGGATATAGTTAATAAGCGTCGTACATATATCTCCACCTCCTAGACTTGCGATCATACTACCATGAGTACTGATTCATATATGAATGTATTGGGAACCCCTTCAACTCCAACCTCCTCAATAGCTAGTGGAGTCCCCTCGATTCCTGCATCATTGATGGTTTGGATTCCATAAAATCCTTTTCTTAATACTTCCCAACCCATGGTCTCTTCTCAACCCATGAGAACAGATCCTTTTGTGTTCTCAGGAGGTTCACTAGATCATAGAACTCAGTCAATGCCTTGGGACTCTAATCCTTTATGTTTTGGTATGCCTAACATGAATTCGCACTTGTCATCCTTTGTTTCAATGGCTAATGTGAATCCTAATTTTGGGTATGGGAGCATGACGCCTCCTTATGCTCCTTTCTCATTTGGTGGGGGTCATATCCCTAAATCAAATCCTACAGTAAGAGGTTTGGATCCTCCTTCCTCTAGACCTAATCCTAAATTCAATGCTTCAAGATGGAGTGCTCAAATGGGTGGTCATTTTACTTCCCATATTCCATATGTCATTCCTTCTTCCTCCACACTGATTCCTATGAACTCTTTTATCATGACGAATCTTCCTTTAACCTTTGGTGTTTCATCAAGGGGGAGTCATTTTTATGGTATGGGAAACCCCCAACATGAATTTCCTTCATATAGGGGAAACATATATAATCCTCACATGAATAATCTTTATCATGTCACTTTCTCCTCACAAGTGGCGTTTGTGAGTATGGTGCCCCTAAAAATTTTCATGAATCATTTGGGAGGAAGATATTATCCTACCGGTCAAGTTCATGGTGTATATGAGAACCCTGGTTGGCTTGTAATATCTCAAACCCAATATTTCCTAGGAGCGTTGGCTCAGACACCACAACCCCGACTCCCTTTTTTGGTCACGTTGAATATGCCATATTTTTCAAAATTAATGAATAACCCATGCATCACGATTTTTGATGGCCCCCCATCCCTACCAATATTCCTTCATACATTCTGAAGTTTGAGGGAAATTTTGGTGAGGATCCAAGTGATCACGTTACTACCTTTCACCTATGGTGCTTGTATGACTCCTTAAATGGTAATTCCATTCGTTTAAGACTATTTCAATGCACTCTTACAGGGGTTTCTACAAAGTGGTGCATCGAGCTACCTGGGGGAACTTATGGAACTTTCAATCAAAAGGTCATGTTTTTTCTCAACCACTTCTAATTTTTTGTTCATTACGATGCCGACATAGAACTTTTATTGGCTTTTCATCAAGATAATGCCACCCACATCTCTGATCATATTCAATATTGAAGTAGATGGAAGGGGTTGATTAAATCTCACATTCATATAGAGTTTATGTTGGAATGGTTTCTCAATTCCTTGTTTCCTTACATTTCGAAGGATGTTTCTACATTCGGAGTAGCGTTTGAAGAAGAGGCCATCTTCATGTCCCAACAGTTAGACCTTATATATGCTTAGTCTAGGATTCTTTATGAAATTATCCCTGATGCACCATGATCGAACTATGAACCTAGAAAAAATCTTGGGCCTCATGCCGATGGCGTCATAGGCCACAAAAATGCTAAGAATGAAGATCGGGTGACGAATCAGTTGAAGGATTTTCCTCTTAACTTGTCTACAATAGGACAAGCTAAGACTTCATCCGCACCCACCTAGTCGACAGATGTGCATTATGTATAGTCGATAAACTAGAATGATGACCAACAACCAAGAGGGAATAAAAGGAAAGGACGTGGAAATAATCATAAGGGTGGGAAGAATAATAAAAATAATAAAGACAAGGACAACAATAATAACGATAAATTTAATAATAATGTTGGTGAGGGAAAAAAATAAAAGAGGAAGGTGAAGTTTCCTTGTAAACTTTGTGAATATGGTATCCTTACCCACTTGTGCCCCAAAATCAAGGAATCCTCAGGGCTCATAGCGCAAGAACTTACTATGTTGACAAACCCATTTCCACATGACCTCAAGATCCTCCAATACTAAAAATACATTGAGCAGGGATCAAAACCCCTCAACACATGATTGTGGCCATATATGTGTCAATATGGTTAAATATGAGAATGATGTAGCCACTCGATCTCACAATTATGGTTCTTCACAGACTATTATAGGTCCAAAACCTCCTCCTCCGGAAACACCTTTGAATATTGATAAGCCAGAGCCTATGCCTCGTACTCTGAAAGGAGTCCTTAAGCACTCTACCCACAATCCTAATGCTAGAGACACCCAAAATTAATCTATTATCGAGAATTTGGGCCAAACATTGTTCACGATGTCAACCTTGGAGGTGCTCAAGACATGTCCCACATAGAGAAATTCCTTACTATCTTCTTTAGGATATCTAGAGCCAAGTGGCTCAAAATTTATCAAGTTTGATTTTGTAGATGTCAAGCCTTGCTTACCTTATCATGTGGCCTTTCATATCCATGTGGAGGGTATGGATTGTTAGTCTCCAGTTTTGACTATATTTTTTCCTATATCATGTCAAATATACCTCCATTTTCATATCTAGTATCATTTTCTTCTGGCCTTACCATGGCACATTTTACATCCTTTTACAACTAAATGGGGATATTCAAGGTATTCCTATGATTCAAGTTATTTTTAATGTATTTTGATATTTTAAACTAATGTTGATACTAACGTGACATGAGTGAGGTATTGTTCCTTTGAAACAGAACTTATCAGTACCAGGTACCGGCTTGCACTTAGTGGAGATGCCAAAGAAGATGCCAAAGACTTTCACGACATGGCTAGAGTGGATTGATAGTCTGATTCATATAATTGATTGAGTCATAACTCAATATGCTGACTCAGGGCGAGATTGTAGAACTGTTTTATTAGAATGCTTTATGATCCATGCTTCTTGACACTGCGTGTCATGAAGCTGTGAAGTTTGTTTTAACTGACTATGAGTCATTTTCGGATCGAAGATTCATTTAGATTAATACAACTATGTTTAAAACTATTTTGGAGAGGATCTATATAAACTGGGATCGCTCTCAAGAAACGTTGGTTACAATATGCTATGTGATACGATTTCTGATAATACAATTTGCCATGCGTTATGTTATTCGTTGTTAAATGATTTGAGTTGTTTTATGAATTATGGAGCGTGAAGTATCAAACAATTTTTGCATGGAATGATCTGAGTAGCTCTGGTTTTGTTTTAGGGTGATTGCACCTCTTGGTTGGGCCCGCCAACAGGTTAAGTTCGTTGTCTCTTTTCCACAGTAGAGTTAGTTTATTTTTAGTTTTATAATCTGCATGTAAGTTAGTTTTTGAGCTTGGAATTACTCTGTTAAATTCTTTCTTAGCCATTCTTCGGTTAGATCATTTTCAGTTTGATATTATCTCATAGATTGATGAATGTCGAATGCATTATTTATCTTTGTATAATTTGAAGAATAAACCAAGTGCTTAACCTAGATTTGCTTTGTTTTTAGTTTTCAGTTTGATCATGATTTAAAGAGAATTCGAGTCTAGATTTAATCTATTCTGTTAGGATAGCTAGCTTATAGTCGGATTAAAAGAAGCTTCCAGTACCTGTAGGGTAAATAGGACATTTATTTGTTTCACCTGTGTTAGATTTAGAACTGTTTTTTATGCTTAGATTAAAAGGTTTTTAAAATGATCTCTCTTTTATGGGTTAGATAGATATGATGATGATTAGATGTTTAAGCTAATGGTAGATAGTCTTGGGATATTACATCAGATTAGAAATAGAAGTACCTGTACTTAAACTCGGAACTGTTTCCATTTGATGAATTAGACAAGAGATGATTAGTTTCAAGATAATCATTAGGGTTTAGTTTCTAAGAGTAAGTTTGTGTTTTCTTCTCAGAATAACCTTTAGATAGGAATTAGAATCTTACCAACACATATAGTGTAGCATCTCTAAGTTCACTTACCCTGGTTTGACAATTTAGTGTTTTCAGGTAATTAAAAAATCTTTAATATAATAGCCTGACATTTTTGGCGTCGTTGTTGGGGAGCTGTTTAGAAGGTAAGTTAAATAATTGTTTTGGTTATTTTCTTAAAATGTATTTGGTTTGATGTGGTATGTTAGCAGGTTGATGAAAGAGGAGCTGTGAAACGAAGGGTGAGAACCGACATATCTGTTATCACAGGTTCCTGTGAAACTCAATCTTAGTCTTTCTTTCATCTAGTATGTTTTCATGAGAAATAGAGATCATAGAGGTAGATTTAGGGGAAACCCAAAACAACAAAAAGAAGAAACCTCCACCCAAAAAGCAATAGAAACTGAGACTGGAACTCTGGCTGAGGAAACCATAGAGAAAAATATAGAACCAGGAAACACCACATACCAACAAATTCAAATTCCCGGTGATCCAAACTTGGTTGACACAGTCAATCCAGAAGAAGTGCAAGCTATTCTCAGGAACCCTGACACTATAGTTTCACAAATAACAACTGCAACTGTTGAATCAAAGGTAATAGGATCCTCAAAAGAACCAATAGGAGATAGCAATTATGTCAAAAAGAATCTAGAGAGGTGGGATTTCACACCCTCACCAAAGAAAGATCAGATTGCATATACAATTTTTGGTAATCCTTTTAACATGGTAGAAAGAGGGAGAGAA